>MU270144.1:12412-69553 GCA_021432635.1 Thozetella sp. PMI_491
AAAAAAAAAAAAGGTATGAGAATGACAATAGAGTGAACAAAGGAAAACAGCCTAAACTCGAGGGTATTGCGTACAGTATAAAAAGAGGATAAACAGCGAGTATAAGTGTACAAGAAATGTAACATAAAAGGCCGTTTCTCGGCAGAAAGATGCATGTCTCCTGTAGGCTGTCCTGTCTCGCCATCCTACAGGCGAGCCGAACCGGTCCGTTCTAGTAACTGTTCCTAGCGCTCTTGAAGTCCCTCCCAGAGATTGGCCTGCTTTCTTTCGCCTATCCTGCTGCCCCTGTCTGTCACCCGGATCTGGCGTTCTGGTGGGATATTCTGCGGCAGACTGCGACTCCTCGTTGGGCTCGTCACCAGCACTTTCACCCTCGCTCCCAGCCCGGAGGATCTCCAGATAGTATCCAGAGCTTCCAAGAGCAGGCCGTAGTCTCCTCTCCACCTCTCCCCTTCGAGGTGCGAGAGGCCATCGATGATGCAGAAGATGGTCATGTGAGCCGGGAAGCCATCAATAAGCATGGTGAACAGCCTGCATAGCTCGTCCATGGTAATCGCGTCGTGTGTCCCCTGGAAGCCTTCGAGGCTAACCTCGTCTAGCGATGCGGTAGGCCCGAGCCGGAGAAGCTGTGCCAGAAGGGCTCTGATTAGGCCCCGTGGCCCGCCGAGCCGGTCGTCGAAGGCGGTATGCTGGCCGCAGAAGAAGCGCAGCACAACGTCCCTGCCGCTAACCCGAAGGGCTTCCGCTAGGTTTCCGCAGAAGTATGAGATTGGCGAGGTCTTGCCGAACTGGGTCGAGTCTAGCTGGCCCTCGATGTAGACAATCTCCGGGTCGTTGGAGTTGAACCATTCGCTGAATTGTCTGCTCGAGAGGATCATGGCGCCGTACGACTTGGACGCCATGTCGTAGGCCTGGTTTTGCCGAACAACGTTCTTCAAGTCTTTGGCTTCCATTTGCTCGGGGACCTCCAGGATGCCCAAGAGAGCCTCCCGCTTAGCCGCCGATGATACCGGAGGCTCGGGAAGCATCTGAAGCTGGGCGGCAGGCCCCATATCGGCCTGTCGGACGAAGTATTCTGGCTAAGTCAGTAACGACATCGTCAGGCATTTAGGAGGTTTCTACATACGAGAAACAAAATTGGTGAGCATCTGAAACATGCCGTTCTGGACGTTTATTGCATCGTTCCTCTGCTGGTCGAGTGAGCGCTGCAGCATCAAGATGCGAAGGTCTATATCTCTGTTGTGCTGCTGCGCCGTTGCCGACATCTCATGAATCGATTCGGCGTAGTGAAACGTCTTCAAGGCGATATCGTCCTGGAGATTTCGCGAGACTGTCTCGACCTTCCCAGTCTTCTTCCTGATCTGGCCCAGCAGGTCTTCGGCCTTGAAACTCCGGAACGGGGCAGCAATCCTAGACCCTGGATTTCTCTTAGTAAGATGAAGAAGATCCTGAGATCCCGGCTATGACTCACAAATGGTGCCGGGCCGCAATATGTGAATCAAAGCAGGGATAGTCTGAAAGAGCGTCAACTTGAGATCCTCGATGGAGCTGTGCAGATTGACGTCGTCGCAGAAGTATCTGGACTTTTTGTCCGCCATCGTCAGGACCCCCGGAAGCTCGATAAATACGTCCAAGATATCCCGGCGTATTTTCTCCCGGGTTTGTATGAGCTTTTGGGACGGGTTAGCATGTGTTTTGTTTGAGGCCTGCCCGGATCATGCTCACGAAGAAGAGAAGGGCAAGGCCGCCGTGCAGATAGCACAAGTCATCTGGAATGGCATCCATCATCGGTTCGATTATCCTGGTGATGTTTGCCAGTTTCCTGCGCTGTCTGGTGAAGAAGTGGGCGTCGGCCTGCTCACTGTCACCTGCTGCGTCGAGCGCGTTCCGCATCTGCATCACGACTTGGCTCCAGGAGCACTGGATAGGGTCGAACGGCAGGTGTAGCCCCTCATGCCTTCGAAATTCCACCATGGCTTCTGCAAACTCCCTGCATCGTGTGAGTCTCGTCATCACGAGGCGCGGGCATAGCTGAGGGAGAAGGGTGGGGGTAACCAAGAGGGACGGGGGGGTGGCAGACATACTGGTGCATCTCTTTGGCTACGAAGCGGGCTTTCGATTCGCTGTACTCGGAATCCACCTGAAATGCATCGTGCATTTGCGCAATCGCTGGGCCCTTTTCTCCCAGATACTCCTTGACATAGGTGTCGGGGCGTGCCATATTGTCCGCTGAAGATTGCGCAGAGGCGGAAGGGGCGTAAGGGGACGGAACGTGGGGAGAAGGCATTTCGACGGCAGATGGAAACTCGATCAAGCCGTGACGGCCGATTCCATGGCGGGGGAAGAAAGGAGGGATGGAAGAGAGAGCGAAACGGGCGGGCAGCAGGCTGCGGTCAGGGGGGGTCTCGACTTACCTTAGCTTGTGGCTGCCGTGAGCTCGAGCTCGCCTCGAGCTGAGGGATGTCTCGGTAGCTACACCTGCCCCGCACTCATTTTGTTATCTCTTCTCTCAGGACCCCCTCAGGACCCCCCTCCATGACCATCCACAGCAGGCTTCCATGCGCGGCGGGTATATCGGCGCGGGGCGCCTGCTAATCAGGGCTGTCGGTCTGAATCCGTCAGCCTTGTTTGGACGCCTTCCGACTCGATGCGTACGGGCGGATTCGTTTAAACGCATTTGATTGGTCGGCGCATGCAAGATGGTGTGCTCAATTACATATCGCCGGTTTGCCTTATACTTGGGACGAGGCTTCTCGCCAAGGGGTCTTTTGAGTCGGACTATTTTTATTTTCCCGCCCCGAGGTCTGGAGCCTGTGTTCGCCCGAAAGTGCTGTTTCTCCCTTGAAATAGGGTGAGAGGCCGCTCGGTCCCAAGGCCCGTCTTTCTGGTCTCTTGCCGCCTTGTAGTTCTCGCGGTCTCCTGCCATCCTTTGCTTTTTTATCACCTCTTTTGTAATCCCATCTGACCGCTTCCAAAAGGCTGTACCCGTTCTATTCCTCAGTCAGCCCTTTAGCTAGGCAAAGCAGTTCTTAAAGAAAAATTTCCTGTTCTTTGCCTGTTAAGCTCGCAAACATGGCGAAAGAAAGTGTACGTTACCGGGCTGCGAGGACTGTCCCTCCATTGTCTAATATGGCCCTAGGTTTTGGCAACCCCCACCAGCTCCGGCGATCCCAAGGAGCAGAGGACGGAGCCTGAGGCCGACACCAAGACCGATGGCCGCACGGATACGGAGAACGTAGAAGACTTTGCCGCCATCATGATGCAGCTTGGGCAGATCAAGATCATCCCCAAAGTACGGAAATGCAATTTCTCTCAGTTCAAGAACCGTTACAAGGCCGAGGAAGAGGGTATATGCGCTATCGACGTGCTTGAATGTGGCAACTACCTCGACGAGGAGATAGACAAAGAGTTCAAACTACGACAGACTTTACCCCACAAGAAGGCCAAAAACCGCAGCCAAGACGCACGCCTACCCAGACTTATAGGACTAGAAAAAGGTGAAAGGCCGTCGGACTTCAAGATGGTCTTGAGAATACGCATACAGTCGCCCAGGCTCCTCGCCATCCTGGCCAGGGTGATGCAGGAGTCCTGGGAGAGCCGGCCCCGTACCTTCTACAGGGGCTTCAGTCCTCTGGTCTACTTCCACCCCCAGGTACTCGAGGTGTTGAGAGACCTAAAGGTCAAATACGGCGGGAGCGATACGGATCGAACGCCGCGGGTTGGCTCAGACAAGGAGTCGGAACCGCAGGAGCCTTCCGAGATCCAGATTGCCCATGACAGCCCGGAGGCTCTCGCTGAGCTCCAATGCTACGTCGACTACATGGAGTCGGAGGTTTTGCCGCTGTATTCCCAGTTCGAGAAGCTGGACAGCACCTCCAATTGCAAGATTCGATTCAAAGATTTGTGGTACCTTTTCCGACCCGGAGAGCTTGCCTATCGCCCCATCGGAGCTGGCGAGAACAAGACAAGCTCCAACCTCGGCCTCGGCCAGCGGGTTTGGCGCATAATCAGCGTGCGCCCCCCACTTGCTGACTATCGCATCACATCGTCCAACCACCGCAACTTCTTCGGCGACGAAGAAGAAGACGAGCACAAGACGTCCTTCGGGGTCCAGGGCTATTACATCGACTACACGGGTGACGAGTTCTGCGTCGTCACCGAGAACTTCGAGATCCAGCCGTACCACGGCGAGCGCCCCATTGATACACTCAAGATATTTCCCATCCGCTTTGTCGCCAATCACCAAGAGCAGCTGCGGTTCATGACGGGGCATGGTAGGCATTTCATCCGCACCTTGAAGACTAGACACGCCACGTACAACTGGTGGACTATCACCAAGTCTCCCAGGGGGAACCCGACCACCGATGCAGAGGGCAATATTCTGAAGCGGTCGGAGTACATAGACAGCGAAGTAATTGTCGATTTTGTAGAGGCCTTTCAGACCAACCCTTCATGGAAACCGACACCGTCCATCCTCAAAGCCGAATCGGACCCGGACCAGACGACCGCTCTGGACCCGTTCCTTATCAACTGGTGGTCAGACCGCGAGAGGACGAAGCTTTTGTACCAGACCGACGAGGTCGTGGTTCTGCGGTCCGCCGCTACTTCGTACGAGCGGAACGTCAACCTAGGCCGCGATCCTTTCCTTGTCCACGTGCGTGAGAATGACAAGAACAACCGGCTCACCACCGCTGAGTATCTCACCGAGCAAGACATGGCTCTGCTCCCGTCGCGACTCTTCGCCTATGTCCTCCGTGATCGGAGGTTCGTCCAGCTAGACATCACGCGGCTCGGCCCCGTCAAGAAGTCCGCAGATGCATTCGACTGCCTGAAGATCAAGCGCCGCTACAAGGACATGATCCAATCTCTCGTAGACGACCACTTCGACAAGAAGGCCCTGGACCGGAAAGACGGCGTGGAACGTGCCACGCTGGATTGGATCAAGGGCAAGGGCAAAGGGTTATTCATCCTGTTCCACGGTGCGCCAGGTGTGGGCAAAACTGCCACTGCCGAGGCGGTTGCCCAAGCCAACGGCAAGCCTCTCTTCTCCATTACCTGTGGCGACTTGGGCTTGACGCCAGGGGACGTAGAAGTTGCTTTGCAGAGGATATTCCGCCTCGCGAACACGTGGGACTGTGTGCTACTCCTCGATGAGGTGGATACCTTCTTCTCGCAGAGAACTCGGGGCGATTCTAATCTGGCCAAGAACGCATTGGTCTCAGGTAATGTTCCCCAACCCGGCTAGGCTGGCCACGAGTTCATCCTAGATGGTTGATTGTATGAGGAGGTGCCAGTTGACTAATGCCTATCTTCCTCCAGTGTTCCTGAGAGTGCTAGAATACTATGACGGCCTGTTGTTCCTGACGACTAACCGCCCCGGAACGCTTGATGAAGCGTTCAAGTCCCGGATCCATCTCACTCTCTATTACCCGCCCCTCGACTTCTCCCAGACGATGGACATCTGGCAGTTGAATATTGACAGGCTCCGCATCGTTGAGCGGGAACGCTGCCGCGAGACGACGGAGGGCAAGCATAACCACCACGACGCCGAAGTGCACGGCATCGGCAGCGAGACTATGAGTGCCATCGCATCGAATTCAACTGAGATTCAAGCAAGCCAACAGCTCATGCAGATCGACGAGCAAGAGATCCTGCGGTTTGCAGAGGAGAGGTACTCGCAAAACAATGGCCGCGCGGGCTGGAACGGGCGACAGATCCGAAATGCGTTCCAGATCGCGAGCTCTTTGGCGCACTTTGACGCCCGGCGCGACAACACGCGCCCCCGGCTGACTATCGACCACTTCAAGATGATCCAGCTAGTCACCGAGGATTTCGACCGCTTTATGCAGGAGACGGTCGGCAAGACCGATGCCGAGCAGGCCTTCGAGCGCGGCGACCGTGCCGACCATTGGAATCCAGACCATGCCCGAGCGCAGGCGCTCCTACAGTCGTACTCCTCCAACCGAGATGCCTCGTCAGCCCCCTCTGCGAGCACCGTTGGGCTGGGACTCGGGCAACGACAGTCACTCGGTGGAAGGGGACGTCCTTCCACTCCCCTTGAGAATAAGCCCGATCCCATCAGCACGGAGCCGACGAGCATCTTCAACCCCCAGCGCCGGCCGTCGCCCCACCCTAACCACCGGTCGTCTCTGGGGGTGCAGTCGCCGACTATTACCTTTAGTGGCCCGCCGGGGATGGCGTTCCTGGATCGCGAGCCCAGCCCTCGCAGAGAATCCAACGATCGCAACGGAGACGAGGGCTACTCTGGCGGCAGACAAGACAGCGACTTCATGTTCTCGGGCGCATTTAGCGGGCGGAAGCGGCCTCGCGAGGGTTCCGATCCCGATCCTCTGGACTGGCGGAGGATGAAGAGGAGGGACTATGACGACCCTGACTCTTGAGTAGGTTGTCTCGGCTAGGAAGTACAGCCCTTTTACTATCCTGAGACGCGTACTTGCAACGAACATCTATGCGACTAAAACATTATTGAGGGGCGTTTATTAATTAACGGTGAGCAGGATCTCTCCCATGCTTTTTCCTTCTTCATTCTAACAAGCTCAAAAGGCGAGTCTTATTCTATCACTTTCATCATACTATTGGGCGGCTGGCGAACACGAGGGACTAGGTATTATTTCTGGAGGGGAGTTGGCGTTGAATGCCTTCCATTTCGGGTCTTTGGGAAACGAGGTTGTATGATTGAAAACCTGCCTTACCGCTTCCGTATGACGAGATAATGCACAAGCAATTCATCTCGATCTACGAAATAATACCCAGACACAGTGATGCCTCGTAGCTATCGCATATTCTGACCATGTTGACTGAAGTCGTAACCATGCTTTGGGGCTAATAGAGGATATACCGCCACGACACGAGTCAGGTAGATGCTCGCTTCCCCGCTGGCGAGGTTATCAGTGGACCATGTTGTCGTACCTTATCTAGTGGGCCATGATCGTTAGCAAGGGCAAGGCAACCAGAGTTGGTGCCGTAACGTGTTGGCGTTGCCCCAATGCAAAGCTCCGAAGCCATGGCGCCGGGAGGGGACAATGCAACGGCCGACGTCCTGGCGTAGCTCATAGGCAATGCGAACAGACGCCGTGGTCGCGGAATTGCAAGGCAATAGGCTATTGGGCACGCGACGCACACCGCACCTCTTCCCCGCATGCCAGCGATCGACAGCAGGCGAGGGGGCGGGGGAGCTCGGATGGTCCAGCCTCTTTCGTCTGCAATCACCGGCCGTAAGGCGACCCTCACCTTAAGTTTACGGGCCCTAGCAGAAGAGAGCCAATTGTCCGGCGATCGCGGCCCCGGCGCCCTCCATCTGACGGCCCACCATGGGTTGCACTCGGTCGACGCAATTTCGGGACAGAAAGCTTAGATACGTACTTCCCTATCCAGCCTACGCAATGCTGTCCCGGCTGCTGTGTATATAGGCGAAGTTTCCATCTCCGAACCGGTGGCTGCTTGTCCTGCTCCCCGGTCACCTGCTCTCCTTCCATCTTCCGAGTACACACCATTCCTCGTCATGTTGTCCGTTTCTACCGGCAATTGGCCGCGTCTCCTGACGCTCGGTTTCCTTGCGGCAACTGGCGTGCGGGGAGTGACGCTGGGGGATCATGCACAGGAAATGTCGGACCAGGCCATGGTTTTCCTAGACACCATCTATGATCCCGACGCCGGGTATCTGAATTACTTCTACTACCCACTCGCTGCAGGAGCCCACGAGACGCGATCAAGCGTTTGGTATGCGACGGGCCTCCTCCAGCGCAACAGTGGAAGCGACGTCGACGAGGCAATCAAGATCATCAAAAACGTCATCGGCGGCCAGGAGAAGGATACTTCTGTGCAATGGTACGGCGACTACACCTCCTATCCGGAGCAGCCGGAGGTGGGCACCTCTGTATATGCGCCAAGCGTGAGTGCCCTCCCCCCCCCCCCCCCCCATTATATGTCTATTCAGCACCCTAACACGATGTAGATCTACAACTCGTGGGATCCAAATTGGCGGGGCTTCATCGGCACCAACCTGATCGTCATCTACGAGGAGTTCCAGGACTTGCTGCCGGCTGATGTGAAGGACTTGATCCTGGAGAGTCTGTACAACAACACCATTGGCGACAGCTATCGCGTCGGGGGCGTGGACAACGACAATCTGTATCCAGCGTACTCGAACGCATGGCTCATGAGAACCGTCGCGACGTCCTGGACGGGTCTAAAGTGGAACGAAAGCAACATGACAGATGCCGGCAACACAGACGCAAAAAAGTTTCTGTGCCTGTTCGACCTCAACGGCACGCTCTCCGAGTTCAACGGCCCGACTTATGCCGGAGTGTCGCTGTATGCACTGACTGTTGCGGCAAAGTACCTTCCGTCGAGCACAGTCATTGGTAAGAACGCCGAGCGCATCATTAAGGAGATCTGGAACTACGAGTCTCTGCTCTGGAACGCGAACCTGAGGAACCTGGCTGGTCCCTGGGATCGATCCTACGGCTACGACATGAACAAGTACGTCGCTATCATGTCGGAGTGGATATGGGCCATCGTCGGCAAGGACAAGACCTGGAGGCAGAAGAACCCCATCTACACCATCGCGCACGCCGACGACTTCGAGTACGCCCCTCTAATCGCGGTGCTTGCCGATTTCCACAAGACACTGGTTCCAGATGCCGCCCTGGCCAAGCTGACCACCTTCCCCGGCGAACACACATACAAGGGTCAGACCTACGCCCCTCCCGCAGACTACGAACCCCGGAACATCAGCACCTGGCTCTCGGCAAATATGACCATTGGCACCGATTCGTTCAACCAGAGCGTGCTCGGTGGCTACTCGAAGGATTCGACGTCTTTTAGTCCCTCCGTGGTGCAGTGGCTCCGCTCTGACGGCTCCGTCGGCTATTTCAGCCTTTATCCCACTGAGATGGCCCTCCAGGCGTCTGTTGAGCCATATGAGTTGAGCCTAACCTACCCCTTGGGCGATGCGTCAAGCAAATTCACCTTTGTACTCTCTACCAACCCGCTGAGATTGACGCGTGATATCACTGGCTTCGAGAGCGTCGATGGGCTCGACATCGAAGTGACTGGAGGAAGTGTTGACCCCAGCCCCAAGATCACATTCTGCGGCCTAAGGGGCGGCACCTGCAGCGTGATCCAGTAAGTAAACCCAAGTGAGATTTACCAAATCTTCAGAGGAGATCTAACCATGAACAGTGGCTTTGAGTTCTGGAATGTCACCTTCACAATGCCCGCCGGGAGCACCGAGGTCCCGAGCGTCAGTTTCAAGTTCACCCTAAAATAAATGACGCGGAGGACATACCTATGAACCTACACGGCCAAGCTTTAACTACTTTCTAATATTTAAATATCTAAATAATTAAGGCACTCCCCCTAAGCTTGGAGGCCAGTCGCTGCGATCCTCACATGTAAGCCTCGGTAGTGAGGTTCTTAGAGAGAGAGAGGCAACTTGTGTAATCCAAGCTCTGTCATTCTGCCATTAGAACATAACGCCGGTCCTTGGCGCCCAGAAGTAAGTGGAGTCTTGAGAATAACGCTGAAATCAATGTAACGAGCCATACTATAAGCTCGGCTTGTATTCTTGCCGAGTATCGACGGTTATAAGCGGCAATTCCCAGCTCCTTGGATTTCTCGTCCGCGGCCTACTGCTCCCGACCTACCGACAGGCACGGCCCGACACCATTGCCTTTTAACTTCCCCTTATAATTATCATTCATCACTAGCAAGAAACTGCCGTTTTCTACGCATTGATTACCTATGCTTTACCTTGGCGGCGGCGGCGACACAGCCGACGAGTATAAGCTATGGGATCTCGCTTTTCAACCGGGCTATAAGGTCACCATCTGGCCGTTTGCCCATGGCCCCGAAATGTTAGACTTTATCCTCGGCTATGTCAAGGATGAGCTAAACCCGCGTGGAGACTACACGCTCACAGTTGGCGACAAGGGCCCCCATTACGGCCTAGAGGACGCCGACCTGCTGCACATTCCCGGCGGCAACACGTTTGCTCTTCTTGCATACGTACGCGAACACGGGATGGAACAGTCGCTCCTCTCCTTTCTCGCTCGAGGGGGGAAGGTGTATGGGACCAGTGCGGGTTCATTGTTGCTGGCTAGGGATATTAACATCATTAATTCGGCTCTGGGCCCGACAGGTGACCGGAACGACGTCAAGCTAGAGGACACAACAGGGCTGAATTTCCTACAGGGTATGGATGTATACCCCCACTATAAGGCGGATTCCGAGCCTCAGCGAGTCTTTTGCCAAAAGTGGGCGGACGAGCATGCGGTCCCTGTAGCAGGCCTTGACGAATGCGGAGGACTCACGGTGGACGACAAAGGGAAGGCGTATAATCCGGGCCCAGCCGATGTTGTAATCCACATGCCGGGATCCGAGCCGGTGATTCTCAAAGAGGGCGAGACATGGTCTCTGAAGGATCGCAAAAAAGAAGCATGAGAACTTCCAGGGCGTTCACATTCGATTCTATGGGGGGTCGTGTCTGTGTCCTCCGTCCGCCTTCCTATGATGACTCAAGGCTATTTGGTCCCCTACGAGGCTGGACAGAATCTCACTCTGATTAATCGCTATGTAAAGGAAAATTTAATTGTTCTATGGGGTAGTAGTTGAATAGCGCACCTTGTTTGGTCTCGTCGAGCGACGGTTTGCCCCGTGGGCCGTCTTCTACATTCGTCTTTGCCCGATCTTATACAAGCCTTATGCCTCTGATTATTCAATGGCGACAGAATTCTTATATACAAGCCCGCTTGAAGACCAGGGCTGCTTACGGTCGAGGCGGGCCGTAGAACCGATCTCAGGGGCCGTCAGACTTGGCTGACAAATACCAACAACAACTCTCCCCCATCGGCCCCTCCCCACGTCTACTAGGGCATATAGCATGTACAGGATCACGAAAGCCAAGCAGGAATCCTCCAGTATACGGAGATAATAGCTTCTAATTCCATCTAAGTCCATCAACACACGAACACAATACGACATCACCAATATCAGCACGGGGAAACATCACTGCGAGACCCTGTATGCCACCAATTTGGGAGAGTCAAGCCATATAAATTTGACCTTTATATGATGATACCTTGTGGATATCTCTCGGGTATATAAATACAACGGTCTTTGCTTCGGGTTGCGAAAGTTGAATTTCCAGTTCCCTCATCCTGACAAACAGCAGCCATACTCTTTCCACCACTTTCCTAGAGTAAATCCCAGCCTAGAACCCTATATACGAGGCAACATGAGCGCTTTCATCGTCACAGGCGCGAGGACCGGCATTGGTCGGGAATATGTCAAGCAGCTGGCTAGTGAACCCTCGAACACAGTCATCGCGATCGTACGTGACCTCAAGGGCGATCTCTCAGCTCTAAAGTCCATTGGTTCCGACAGCCCTGGCACGGTGCATATACTGGAATGCGACGTCTCATCTTCAGAATCTCTGTCCACCCTTGGGCCAAGCCTGAAGTCTATCCTAGGCGAGGACATAAGAGTCAAGATCGTCATCAACAACGCCGCAGCCCTCCACTCGAGGGAACAAGACGGGCTCACGGTCTCCGGGGAGGCCTTGCTGTCTCATATTACTACCAACGTGGTTGGCCCGGCCACAGTCCTTCAGACCGTTCTCCCCTATCTGGCCCCCGGTGGTATCGTCGCCAACATCACTTCAGGACTGGGAAGTCTGAAGCTGCTAGTGGATGAACGCATCCCACCATCGAATACTCCTTACAGCATCAGCAAGACAGCATTGAACATGCTTACAGTGCACCAGGCGTACTGTCTGAAAGGAAAGGCAATCGTGGTGTGCATCGATCCAGGCCATGTCAAGACGGAAATGGGCGGTCCGAACGCCGTGGTTGAGATACCGGATAGTGCAGGGGGCGTCTTGTCGACCTTAAACTCCCTCAAAGCCGAAGATAGCGGGAAGTTTTTGTTATACACAGGCGCAGAA
Organism: Thozetella sp. PMI_491; assembly: GCA_021432635.1. Lineage (NCBI taxonomy): Eukaryota > Fungi > Ascomycota > Sordariomycetes > Chaetosphaeriales > Chaetosphaeriaceae > Thozetella > Thozetella sp. PMI_491. Next base: position 24,378 of record MU270144.1, read on the forward strand.
CTGCCGTGGTGATCAACCCATCCAGGTTGGCAGGCGTAACATGTAGTTCTTGCATCATATAAGCCTCCATACTTGCTGTGCGATTTGCTTGATTCCTTTTTTCTTGTGCCTAGCATGCCGAATATGGCATCCGTTGTGCGAGACAATTGAGCTTGATCACTTGGAAACTATCCCTTTGGAAGGGAACTTGAAGAGGCACTGTACGGTCTTATCTTTTCCGCTTGGGGCTGAAAACTTACGGTAATACGAGTGCGGAAACAGTGTGGGGCGCCTTCGACGACTTACATGTATTAGTCGAGCTACTGATGATCTTTTGGAATGTATTGAAACTCATATTTCATAGATCCTAGGCAACATAGAATCATGAAGTGTAACGATCGGTAATTGAAATTCTCGTCCCATATGGAATGGAACCTGACTTCGCAACGACACGCAGTGTTCCATTCTGAGCAATTCTGAAGCAGCCAACGTCAGTTTCTCACGGGAGCTGCGGCCATAAGAAAGACACCTAAAGATCCTCGATCGATACAGTACCGTCCATCCAGCCCAGCTCGCTATCCTTCATGAAGTGTAACGGCCAGTAATTGGGGTTCTCGTCCCACGTGCGAAAGTCTTTGACGAGTTGGTAGAAGCTCTCGACATTCTCCTTCGTCGGATCCTCCACCGCCTGTCGTAGAGCTAACTCCAGTCCCTCGGGCTTCTCCGGGGCCAATTCCAACATGCGCACGAACCACTTGTGATACGGGTACAGCAGCTCATTGTGAGTCAGAATAAGGCGCCCGCCAAATAGCACCAGCTTCTGCACCGCCACCCCGAGCAGATAGCGGTCGCCTTTGGCATGCGCCTCGCCGGCGAACCACTTCCAGGCTTCGAATTGGGCGTAGAAACGGCTTACGCGGGCCGCCTTTCCGTCTTTCGGGTAAGCTACGGCAAGTGCGAGCGCCTCCGCTAGGGGCCTTGCACCACCGGCGCCGCCCTCGTGAGCAGTGTCGCCCACCTCAGCTCGGTTGAAGAGGACGCGGACACCTTCGAACGCGAAGCGTGCGGGCTCGCTTCCCCGCTCACCCACGTCGCGGATGAAGTTGAGGCTCAGGTATTTCCCGTCGACATACCCGCCGGGATAGTCGCAAAGGGCAGAGTCTTTGCTGTAGAAACCTAGCCGGCCGGACTGAATTCGGCCTTGGTAGTCGTCCTCGGAGACGACAATTAGGATGTCAATGTCCGAGGTTTCGCTCTCGAAGCCGTGGGCTATGGATCCGGAGAGTAGCAAGGCTTGCACTTCGGGGTCGGCCCTAAAGTACTCCGTAACCTTCTCAATCGCTTCGCTGTGATGAGGATACATGGCGTGCTTGCTGTGGGTAGACAAAGATACAAGATGCTTAGGCGGTTATTAGGATATGGTGAAGAGGTAACAATCCAGGCCTGCTCTCTTCTTGGAGGTTCGGGTTCTGGTATAGTGCCAAGTCTCTGCTTGGTCCCCTTGTCCGTACCTTGCCGAAGGTTGTAGCGGAATTAGGCCGTCTTACTGCACAAGACTCTGATTGGCTGTAGGAGTTTCGGGAAGAAAAACCATACTAGTAGAGTTTACATGTCCCGGATGCCTCTTTCTATGATGCCTTTCTATGTGTATCAAGTCATACCGAGAATTTTAATAAAGGCTACTGTCGGAATACATCTCGTGACATGTCTGTTTGCTTAATAACGATTGGGTGCACGTATTACTTTGGGGAATGTAGTTGAATCTGGGGGATGGTCACGGACCTAGTATAGTACCAGGGGCTTGCCTCCTTAAAAGAGATGCGGCTTGCGAATGTGTTGAATCACTCCATTGATCCTGGCGCGTATAGATTGAGAGCTCACTGGCTACAGGCGAGGCGGAGGCAGTGAGGTTCATCTACACTATAGCAATGGAAGCTTCTGGCTGCAAGCCCGAGCCCGCGCCTTGTTGAGCTGCCATCTCGTGGTAGTCTCCTCCTCGGGAGGAACTTCCTACATTTAAATTGTGTTTGAGAGGCAACCAGGCCGCCCGTCCAAAATGACGCGTGCCGACCTCCAGGAAGCCAGTACTTTTGTATAACTACTATATTCCGGATGCTCATTGGCCAATAGAACATAAAGAGTAGATGGGGCAATGCACCGCCCCACAGCTCGACGTCGGGGCGGCTCATGCAACTAGATGCGGACTAGGCTAAGGATCAGCTTACTGCCACTCCCCTGGTCCTAGGCGCTCTCATACTGCGTCACGGCTATGCGAGAGGCGGCTAAACGAGCGAGTGCCTTTCACTATGGTGATCGACCCTCGCGCTCAGCCGCTGCCGCGGCAAGGTAAGAGGCGAGGACCTATAAGTAGTGTTCTCAGCCGTCCTTGTCCACCTGCTGCGAGGCTAGTTCTGAGGCACGCACGCTAACCAGCGCCCTTCAACATATTTGACGCAAATATGAACAAATTCCTTTCGAGCCTACTCTCAGATTCTTCCGGATTCTCTGGTCAACGATCAAACTCCGCCGGCCCCACCCGTAGGTTTTGCATTCGCCCTTCGAAACAGGACCCCAACCTCGTGGTAGTTCAGCCAGAAGGTGCCTCCCACGAAGAACCTCCGCTGTACTGCGTCTTCTACGGCCCGGGCGGGAAATCCGTCATCTACTATGGTCAAGCTGGCCCTACCAGCGCGATTGGAGACATATCGGTGTCCACGATGAATTCGAGCGCCACGGCGTCCTTGCGGGGCCAGCCAATGAAGCTGCGCCAGAATTGCCTCTCTGGCGATTACACGATCGACTTCCCCCCGATCCCCGACCTGAAATGGGAGGTCAATCAGCTCACGGGCCACTCAATGAACCTGAAGGACCGCGCAGGAACCCGGTTGGCGCATTACGACCCCGGATGGTCCGAAAAGAGCAAGCTTGACATTGTGGTGCAGTGTGATGAGCGGCTTGTAGAGGCGATCGTTATCTCCGCTATGGCTCTCGCAGAGCTAAATAAGAAGTCTAATGAGATGGCATCGGAAGTATTACAAGCGGTGTTCACCTAAAGGCCATCAATATCTGAGTGAAAGCAGATTATAAGGCATTGTACCTCAGCGTCGTGCACAATTAGATATATGGCAAAATATAAGCTTTATACGTGAAGTTATCTGCCCTCGTGTTAAGTTACCGAGGAAGGCGGCTGATCAAGCATGAATGTGACACGTCCACATGCCAACCTGGTGCTCTACGAGGGCAGCTATGTAATTACATGACAGGGGTTCAGTCATCAGGCAGCCACAAACACTGGGGAATATAGTCCTGAATCCAATCTATGCCTAGAGACACTGCGAGTACCAGTCGTTGGAGTAAGTACAGGTGTACGGTGCTGCGCACACCGTCGGGCCGGTGTAGCCAACTCCGCCGCACTGCGCCCAGTGGGCCGCCGTGCCGGTGGCGGTGGCGGTCGCGCTCGCTGCGGTGGTCGTCTTGGTGGTCAGGGTTGTGGAAGACGGAAGGGTTGTCCCCGCAGCAGAGGCCAGCAGGTTCTGGATCTTGTCGTAGGCGGGCTTGGTGGTCAAGTTGGACCAGTAGAGGCAGGCATCGCCCTGGCCCGAGAAGGTGCTGGGGATCCAGCTGTAGGCGTCATCAAAGTCCCACACGGTGATTCCCACGCACTTGGCTACGTTGAGGCATGCCTGAACCACAGCGGCGTAGTCGTTGGCCTGCTGCGCCAGCCCCGACGCTGTGGATGGGAGGCTGCTGAAGCGGACGTCAATCTCGGTATAAGCGACCTCGACGCCGAGAGCGACGAAGGTGTTGAGCTGCGACGTGAGCGCCGAGGCGCTGGGCGTCGAGCCGACGATGAAGTGGCCCTGCAGGCCGACGCCGTCAATCCGCGCACCGGCCGCCTTAATAATGTTAACCGCCTCGACGGCACGGGTCGCCTTAGCGCCGGCAGATTCGATGTTGTAGTCGTTGTAGTACAGCTTAGCGGCCGGGTCAGCGGCGGCGGCAGCAGCGAAGGCGACGGGGAGGAACGAGGTCCCCATGACGTTGTAGAAGACGCTCGTCCGCCAGTTTCCGCTGTCGTCGATGGCCTCGTTGACCACGTCCCAGGCATAGCACTGGCCCTTATAGTGGCCGACCTCGGCGGCGATGTGGGTTTGGATCACGGACGCGAGAGTGGCGTTGGTCCATGACCCGGACGATACCCACGAGGGAAGTTGGCTGTGCCACACAAGCGTGTGACACCGAAGGAGCTGGCCATTGTTCTTGGCGAACGTTGTGATGGCATCGCCTTGAGTGAAGCTGAAGGACCCCTGGCTGGGCTCAGTGTACTGCCACTTCTGGCCGTTTCCAGGCGTGATCTGGCCAAATTCGTTCACGTTGGAGCTGGGTTGGGTGAAAGTCAGCACGCGGTGGCCCCGTATATAATCATACAGTGGATGCTAGGACGACCTTGTAATACAGGGACGTACAGGATGGATGTGTATGCCGTGTTGGATAGTTCGCCGTTGTCGGTCGCCGAGCCAAAGTATAGCTTCCCGGCCGCCTTGGCGAGCTGGTTCAGGTTGGCATCGACCCCAGCGGCGGCCAGCAAGGAGGCGAGAACAACCGAGTGCGAACGCATATCGAGCGTGTATGCCGTTGGGCTCGGAGAAAAGCGGCTCCTGGAGAAAGATGTCTAAGCGGTCTTCAGAGATCCCTAGAGTACCTCATGAGTCCAGAATGGCCCCGGGCACCTTCTCGTTTATAGGCCGGCGAGCCATGCTGAGGCCCTCCAGCTGGGAGGCATTGCTCCATGTTCCTGGATCCGCTCGTGGGCTCATCCGCCCGGAAACTAGGGGACCGGCTCCGCAAGGTTACCACGGATGGACGGCTGGATTTCGCAAGTGGACGCGCAGACGCGCGCCAATCCACCTCGAAAGACCGGGTTCTGGGTCGTGGGTGTTGGAGAAGGTGGCATTTCCCGGGGTGCGTTCGGGGTTTTCTCCACCAACCGGCATCGAGGAAGCCCGCTTCGGCACGGAGACGCAACCCCATGTCCACGCTTCGGGCAGCACCCCCGGATGCCACGGTACTGTCATCTCGGGCGCCAGGACCAGGGAATCGCAAATAGGCTAAAGTCATACGGCCACCCGGAGTCGGTCGCCGTCGGTACCGTTGTTGGTGATGGCTAGAGCCGCATCACTCCTGGACCTCAGCGACGCTTTTGGCTAGTTGGTTTCGCCAGCAGCACAATAGACGTGTCAATTGCAGTCAAGCAAGCATGAAGCAGAGGGGGCCGGCTATTGTTACGACCATCCAACCCCTCCAGCCTCGGGCCAATGGAGCTAGGAGGATGTTCACGTCTTCATTCCTCATTCCTCCCCCTCCTGCTTGTCCAGCAAGCCCCTCTGCTAATCCTGTCCTCAACCTCGGGTGAGGTGTCAGCATTCTGCCGGCAAATCACATATAGCTCCACACACCCACATGTCAACTGTCAACTGCAAACCACTGGGGAATTAAGTTTGTTTATTCTTTCACATCCTCGTACCGTAGTGTACAAGGCCCCTGTGTCTTTTGTCTAATAAATGGGGGGTATGACTATAAAGACAGAACGCGGGAGAGAGAGGAGATAGGTGGAAGTACATGGTGCGTGTTGTACAGGCCCAATGTGGGAAGTTCGTTTTTTGCAGTCCGTAACACCCAACCAAGAAATGATGTATGCCCCTTTCCAGCCTGGTAGTCGCCGCGTAGTAAATCACAATTCGTCCCTTCTAGGTTGGTGGTGTTACATCATGCCGCCCATGCCGCCCATTCCGCCCATACCGCCCATGCCGCCCATGCCACCCATGCCGCCGGCGGGCTTCTCCTCCTCGGCCTCGACGATAGCAACCTCGGTGGTGCCGAGGAGTGAGGCAACACCGGAAGCATCGATGAGTCCGGTGCGCACGACCTTGACGGGGTCGAGTATACCGGCCTGGATCATGTCGACGTACTCGCCCTTGGCGCTGTCGAAGCCCTTGTTGAACTCGCCGTCGGACTCAGCAAGGAGCTTGCCAATAATGAGCGAGGACTCGAGGCCGGCGTTCTCGATGATGGTACGGGCGGGGCGAGTGATAGCCTTCTTGACGATGACGAGACCCTCCTCCTGGTCCTTGTTGAAGACCTTGACGTCATTCAGGGCCTGGTTGGAGGCCTTCAGAAGAGCGGTACCACCACCAGGCAGGATACCTTCCTCGACGGCGGCACGGATGGCGTTCAGGGCATCAACAAAGCGGTCCTTCTTCTCACCAACCTCAACCTCGGAAGAGCCGCCGACCTTGATGACGGCTACACCGCCGGACAACTTGGCGAGACGCTCCTGGAGCTTCTCCTTCTCGTACTCGGTGGTGGTGGGGTCGGCAATGACACCGCGGATCTGCTCGCACCGCTGGGCAATGGCATCCGGGGAGCCCTCACCGTTGAGAATGATGGTATCCTCCTTAGTGATGGTGATAGAGCCAGTCGATCCAAGGAGGTCGGCGGTAGCCTTTTCGAGCTTGACGTCAAGCTCGTCGGTGAAGACGGTGCCGTTAGTCAGGATAGCGAGATCGCCGAGGATGGACTTGCGGTTGTCGCCGAAGCCAGGGGCCTTGACAGCGGCGACCTGGACCTGGCCACGGAGCTTGTTGAGGATGAGGACAGCCAGAGCCTCGCCGTCAATGTCCTCGGCGACGATGACGAGAGGGCGGCGGAGCTGATTAGAGATCTCGAGCGAAGGGATGATGTCGACGGCCGAAGAGATCTTCTTCTCAGAGAGGAGAATCAGGGGCTTCTCGAACTCGACCTTTTGGGACTTGGCGTCGGTGATGAAGTACGGCGAGACGTAGCCGCGGTCGAACCGCATACCCTCGGTCACCTCGAGCTCGTCATACAGGGTCTTGCCCTCCTTGACCGTGATGACACCCTCCTTGCCAACCTTTTCCATGGCGTTGGCAATCAGCTGGCCGACCTGGAGGTCGCCGTTGGCGCTGATGGTCGCGACCTGGGCGATCTCCTCGCTGGTGGTGATTTCGCGCTTGTTCTTCTGGAGGAACTCAACCACGGCGTTGACACCGGCCTGGATGCCGCGACGGAGGTCCATGGGGTTGTAGCCGGCGGCGACCTTCTCCTCGGTCAGGGAGAAGATGGCACGAGCCAGGACGGTGGCGGTGGTGGTACCATCACCAGCAGCCTCGTTGGTCTTGGAAGCGACATCCTGGAGGAGCTTGGCACCGAGGTTCTCGAACTTGTCCTTGAGGGTGATGGCACGAGCGACCGTGACACCATCTATGAAGCAGCTCCAGTCAGCATAGGTGCTCGCGCTTGCTCGGCGCACGAGCTGGCACAGGTGGAAAGCTTACCCTTGGTGATCTTGGGCGAGCCATAGCTGGACTCGATCAAGACATTACGACCCTTGGGACCGAGGGTGGCAGCAACGGCGTTGGCGAGGGTGTCGACGCCAGCGAGGAGCGATTTGCGGGCCTGGGCGCCGAAGCGCAGCTCCTTGTGAGCGAACCGAAGCTGCTGTGACCGAAGCACAGGAGCCCGGAGAGAGGTTCTTGTCAACGCGCGCTGCATCTTGTCTGGTTTCCAAGAATGAAAAGGAAGGTAGTTGCAGAAGGAAAAAACTTGTGACGGACAGCTCAGGGACGCGAGCAACCTCAATGGGGGAAGAAAAAAAAAATTGTCAACGCCGGAACAGCTTCGGCATAGCTTCCCCGGAGCTACACTTCGCATCTGTGACGCTAGTCTATAAATGGACTAGCTTGATTACTGTGCGACTTCTACGGAATTCTGTGGAGCCAATGGCAACTGTAGGAACAAATCTTGAGCTACAAATTTACCTCGGCCAACCGCGCAAAAAGCCGGGCAAGCCGGATGGCATGCACGCCCACAGCACTCTGCTCCGGCTAGGAACCAAGGCGCTGTATCGGGGGGGGACGTAGGCTGTCGTTCCAAAAAGGCATTTTTATATGGCACTGCCGACATCGCAATCCGTGACAATGCTCTGGGTCGCCATCGAGTCTTCATCGAACTGCGGGTCTTCGCTGAAATTTTGTTTACATTGCCTAATTGACTCCACTCCGGCCCCTGAACCTCTTCATCGACACATCCGAGGCTTACTCCGTAGCTTTACCAATTACTCTTGTGCACACAAGATTCCAACGCCATCATGATTGCTTCTATGCTCAGAGCCAGGAGGCGAATATTTGTCAGTTTGCCAGCGATAGCTTCTCACTGCCGAGCTGTTCAGATGTCCACTTCCATAACTTCTCTCCGAGTTCAACATTAAGCGCATGCGCGCTGGGCTCCGCGATTTTGGCAAACGGTACAATGTAGGCCCCCGAATTCGCCGCGGTGAATTCGGGGCTGGCAATAGCAAATAGTGAGGAGAGCCCGCCTTTCGCTTCGTCATGGAGAATGCCAGTGCATCGCATAACTGGCGTGACGATGCGTAGGATGAACTCGGGTGCGATCGAGGTTGACTGTCGGTTCAATTGCCTGCACCCAGCTACAGTTTAGCCTTCGTTCCCAATCCGGCACTTACGCGCCATCCAAAGCTTGCGCGGCCCGAGCATCTATCCTAGAAGGACGCCGAACTCACGTATTAATGCTACCCGGGTGGACGGCGGCGACGACAAGGTCCCCGGGGACAGCTTGCTGCCCCTTAGGGCCGTACCTCGCCTGCAGCTGCTTCACGTGCAAGACGTTGCCGAGCTTAGATTGTCCGTAACGGGTCATCCCGTGCCTGGCCTCTAAGTTGATATCGTCGAATTGGATGCCATCTTTTGGCGCAAAGGCGCTGTGGCCGTTGGATGTAACGCAAACAATGCGGACACTGCCGGGGTCCGACGCCTTTGACGTAGCTTGGAGGATGGGGAGAAGATGATGTGTCAATAGCCAATGGGAGAGATAATTGGTCTAGGGATAGGTTAGAGAGTTGCGGGATCGCGAGCTTCGGCCAGTCTTCTTACCTGCCACTGAATCTCATACCCGTCATCGGTGAGAGAGAAAGGCACGCCCATGATGCCGGCATTATTTACCAGGCCATGCAACTGTGTCTCTTTCCTACATCTCATTAGTAAAGGTGGAAATGCTAGCCGGAGAGTCGCGCAGTTACCTAGAGAATTCCCGGGCTGCTTTGATGACGCTGTCGAGGTGTTGCAGGTCCATGCTGAGGAAGTGGATGTCCGCGCCTGGGATTCCTTTTCTGATGTCTTCAATGGCGGCTACTGCCTTCTCCTCGCTCCTGGCGCCCATATAGACCTTGGCGCCATGGAGAGCCAGGCCTGCAACAGTTGCCTTTCCACTTCCCGGATGTTTAGCCTATTTCACCAAGGGCGAATGTGATTAGGAAGAACATACCAACCGGTGTTGCCTCCTGTCACTATATACACCTTGCCCTTCAAGCTAGGAAGGTCTTCTAGCTTGAACTTCGACATGGTTCTGAAGGCACGCGGTAGTACACTCTAGTCGATTCAGGTCTTCTTGGAGCGGGTATTGATCTATGTGCAAGAGCTTCAGATGCGGGAGCTCAAAAGCAACAAAGGAGAGATGAGGTTAGAAGTTTGTCTGAGCTGCTATCCTCAATGCACCAAGCTACCAGACGCCATATATATATATACCCGTCCATGGCCAAATCGTTTCATTTTATCTCAGATCTGACTCTCCGGTCCATCTAGTTCTGAGGCTGAGAGGCGGGCAGCAGGCGGGCAGCAGGCGGGGCGCTCAGATCGTCCGCGCGAGTAAGCCCCGCTAGCGCCCGCAACCCGCGGACCCACGCGGCCGCACGTTCGCAGGGCGGTGCCAAAAATCGGCGTCGGGGCCGCACGCTTGCGGTTCCGCAAGTTAGGAATCGGCATCATGTCATCCCGCCGCAGTATTCCTGGAACCCTTGACCGATGCGAAGGGCCACGTGTACCTCTCCCGGGCACAGGTAGAGAACAAACTACAAAGCGCACGTCATGCATGCATACAAGGAGCTGGTGCCAGGATCGGCATTTTCTAGGTAGACTAGCCTACATACACCGTGATGACCCAGCGAGTGCGGCAACCGAGTCTAAATCTGTTTCTCGCTCGTCCAATCTAGGCTCATTCTCGACTGCAGCCACTTGGCCAGTCAACGTTCATCCACCGGCAGCTGCGCTAGCGACGATCATCCAGGAGAGTCTGAATGGCCAAGATATAGGCCGTGCCGGTGTAGTGAAGGCAAAGAATTAAGAAAGTAGAGAAAATCCCGTGGGTTATTGGCCGAAGACCTCTGTCTCGCCAGCCGTTCGCACTAGTGCATTGGCATGGCAGGGGATACGCCAAAAGCAAAGGGGCTTCGGGAATCTTCCAAAGAAGAAAACCCCTGTTCTGAGAGAAGTCCATCCATCAGCAGCTCAAATGACGGCCAAATGAGTTTCTAATTCGGCTCTCGAGATGGGTTTTGTACCCGTGAAGAGTTCGTGAGCAAGTCTGCCGAGCGGAAGGTTAGCCTGAATGGTGCGCCCAGGCCAGAAGAAGAGGGCAAACTCACGTGTCGCCATCAGATTACCCTACATGGACCTGTGGCTGTTTTGCAGTGCGGCCGAGCCTCGTCATGACTCAGCTTGAATATATCAAGCGAGTCTTCCCTAAACTTAATCCAGAATAGAACTGTCGCCATTGTCGTTCAGGTACCCAAAGACTTGTTCGTCTGCATCGGCAAGCATCCTGCTAGCAGATCTATGGCTCGGGGAATCGCCGAAGACGGGGTTCAAGTTGTAGTCACCAGAGAAAGTCCCGGGCTTGGAGTAGGGGCCGAAGGGGTCGTAGTCGTAGCCCTGCATGGGGAGAGTGTCGAAGTGGTCAGCGCCATCGCATTGGCCGTAATTATCCATAGGATGGTGCATGGCATTCTGGGAGAATGTTCCCATGTAGGGCATCCCGTTGCCAGCATAGCCGGGCTCGAGCTCGACGTCGTGCAAGTCAATGTCTTCATCAGTATCCTCCTTCTTAACAGGAGGACTGTTGTTGGTCTAGTGTATGTCAGTCTTGCTTGTAACATGACAGTTGGTAATGGAATTTGAACCATCGTAGTATGATGAGAGGTCGAGGAGAAACAAACCTTGGTGGTCGATGCATCCATGTTCTTTGAGGTGCTAAGATTTCCATCACCATCGTCCATGACATGGTCAATAAGAGTCTCGTTATCATCGACTTCGTCGTTGCTCTCGACGCGCACGGGCTGGACTTCGTCGTCCTCGTCCTCCTCCGTGACCTTGTAGTTCGCAGTGCGGGAGGCAACCCGGGAGGGCCGGCTTCGAGTAAGAGTAACCACCTTTGTTTTCCGATTATCCGGGGTATACTCAGTATCATCACTGTCGTCCTCCTGTGTCATCTTTTTCTTTCCTTTGGCGGAAGCGCGACGTCGCTTAGCGGGCGCTCCACTGCTTTGCATGGTTTCGGCGACCTCGCCTGGCGGATTGCCACCCTTCGTGGGGGTCACGGGGCCCTCGGAGCTGCCGCCATCCTCCGTCTTGATGGGCCGCTTGGTGTTGCTGGGGGTGCGGCGGGCGGTGCTCTTTGTAGACAGCGGAATGCCCAGGCGGGTCGTTTGGCCAGTCCTCATGGCGTTGGATACCGCTGGGCTGTCGTACGCGTCCGGCAGGTTGAAGCGGCGGTCGTCGAGCGGCTCACTGAACGGGACGGCGCGGGTCTCGAACAAGTTATCGGAGTCGGTCTCATACTTGCGAACGTAGCCGCGAATGGTAGGATCAATCTGGGGCCGGGCGCCTGGCCGGAGGGGGACTGGAGGCACGAGATGGCCCTCGGCAATGAGAGCTGGGCGCACGCGGTTCAAGTGTTGAACGATGGCGCTGCCAGACGAACCCGGATGGAAACGGTGAGCGATGGCATCCCAAGGAATATCGACACAGTGGCGGGAGCACTCGTAGAGAAGATGCAATAGGAGCTTCTCAGCCATCCGGGGGCCTATAGGGAAAGACGGTTAGTGGGTGCTAGTCAAAATAACTCGAGAGATCGGATGAAATCAGACACGCGGCCAGTCTTATGGGATCGAACATCGACAGACACGCCCTAGGAACACATTGGCTCAAGCAGGGAAGTAGTCTACCCAGACGATGGCAGGGAGCTGGGGTATGGGAAAACCAAGAACAGCACGAGAAGGTTGTACTCACGGGTCCATGCAATCAGATTACGGCCCTCCTGACGGCCGTTTCCGGATACCTGCTGGGTCGAGGGGAGGATGTGAGTGTGCGTCCACTCCTTCTCCACGAACTTGCGCTTGCGGCTCTTGTTGGGTATGCCATCCACTCCCTGTCCAGGTGTTTTGGCAGCCGAGCTTTGGCTAGTGCTGGGGGTTTGGTTGCTACCATCGATAGGTGGGAGTCGCTGGCCGTCCGGCGTCACATCTTGGACGCCTCTGTAGCTCTGACTCTGAGGAGTCTGGGTCCGCTCCATTGTTGTTATCAAGGATCCGAGGCTAGAGACTCGGAGTTAAGTCAGCGGTCGTCTAAAACTTTGTTTGGCAAAGGTGAGAAATATGTCAAAGATCAGTAGCAGTGGGGTGAAAGGATGGAGAGAAGTTTAGGCTAGCAAAAAGTTGATGGTGGGGGTTTGGGGGGGGACAAGGCCAAATGTGACTGAAGGGAGATTTTGATTGTATTGAATAATGGGATGAATCGCTCCCACTGATGCGATCAACGTGAAAAGAAAAGAAAATCAGGGAATTTGGGAGGCCAGTGACCAAGCTCTGCACGTAGTGAGAATTGGTACAGCCTTAGTGTGACTGCAGTAATTAGGTAAAAGGACGGTGGATGAGATTTCGACCGTGAACAAATGCAAAATCAGAGTGGGTTTAGATGTCAAGATCATGCTAGAGAGGAAGACATACTGAAACCTGAGGCTAGGTGCAGTGAAAAGAGGATGATGGCGATGTTGTATCGAAGGCTTGATGGAAAGGGAGCGTACGTCAACAACAGGGCACACTGAAGAGAGTATAAGGTGGTGCTGTTGAAAAATTACCCTATGTGCTAGAGGAAGTGAGAGGATCACGAAGCGCCTGACGTTGTTTCAAAGAAAACAAGGCTGGGAATCTCGCTGGGGAGTGAGGGGAGGTTGCGTTTGAGTACTAGCACGCAATCACTTGCTCCTCGGTTGGTTGAGAGAGACAATACTTACCAGAGCAATGGTGATCTGAGATGACGTGGAGGCAAAGACTCTGGTGAAGTTCAAGGCGGTAGCAAAGCGGAAGAGTGGTAGGTAGAGTTGGAGGAAGTTCCGCGGTGCTAGAGGGCGAGGTGAAAAGTTGGTTCTGAAAATATGGCGAGGCAGAATGGAGGTGCGCTTCATGTGCCTAGGAACCTAGGAAGCGATTTGGGAGTAGATAGTGCCCTAAAGGCATTCCAAACCGAAACAGACCGTCGACCAAGCACCGCCACACGATCGCGAGTAAAGACTTTCAACCTAGACCAGCTAATAGGAATCGCCCTCAAGCCAATTACATATAGTTTTAGAAGTCGAGGGGAAAAAAAGTATTATCCCCCCTTTTCCCTTTCTTTTGATACGACGTTTTGGTCATTGTCTCGAGGGTAATACCGTGCAAGCACGAGGCAGCGGTTGGAGAAAGGAAGGAGAAAGGGAACTTGAGTTAGAGGTCTAGACGGTAATATCGCCGTCTTAAGAAGCAGTGAGTATTTGGGACACTCGATAGATGATGTCTTTTGGTGGTCGGTTGAGGAGAACTAGCCTATGGCTTGAGTGTCTAGGGGGCGGCTGAATTGTGTAAACAAACATTGCGAATATGGCTGAGGCTGCAGTCACAGCGTGATATGCTGATTACTCCTCTTGAGACATCACATGAGATTACTAGTGTTTAGATCGTATGAAACATGGGATGTAGCAACTACCAAGTCTAAAATTTTGCTTTATTAGATAGATTAAAGATATGACCAGTGGGGGCGCCTCAGTTGTCGTCCGAAACCGCTCTCCTATCGACGAACGCGTATTCATGGACCAACGGTGACTTTCCCTTCTCTAAATTAGGCCCTCCTTATCCTAGATCCAGTGCAGCACGACTGCGGCGATCTCGTCGCTGTTCTTCTCCTGGTGCATAAAGTGGCTGTCTCAACACCGGCCAGGTTGGCGCTCAGGGGCAGGAATGTCCTCTAGAACTGGTCAGAGTACTTGTCGCTGGGAATGCCGGTGCCTGGGAACCGGATGTGCAGAGCAGCCCGCGGGTAGTTATTGTAGTTCTTCGGGGCGCTAAAGAACTCCTGGATGATCTCGGCGGTGGAAGCGGCCCACATGGGAGTCGCAGTAGAGTCAAATGTGGCGAGATCGTTAGACGTGGTGCGCCCGACTGAGGTGGCGTCGACGAGGTAAACAGTATAGCCCTGCTTGATGTAGAAGCTGGCTCAGCCCCGGCGGTTGTCGGGGGTGTTGAGCCAGGTGGCGCCCGAAATTCCGCCGCCGTGGAAGAAGGCGATTGGGGCGGCGCCGGCCAAGGGGCTCAGTGGCAGCAGCTTCTCGGCGTAGACCTGGTCATAGGCGGACGTGTAGGTGGTGCCCGTGGCATTGGAGGGACTTTCTGAGTTCAATCGACGGAGCCTGGAAAACGAGGGACGCCAATGCCAAGCGGAAGGGGCTCTGGTGGAAGCAAAGGAGTGGACAGGGTTTGACTGGATTGTGCAAAGAGTGACAGGCAATACTTACACCTCAAGATCGTCGGTCCCCTAAACGGCCGGGCGGAGCCCGTATATGAGAGGATTCTAGGAGCCGTTGGAGATGGGCTAGAATCTTCGTCCGGCCACACGTGGGAGCTGCACATACAAAGCTTAGCAGGAACCAATGATTTCCGGATGTCCACTGGCTTTCTTCCGCTGTTCGAGCGCTATGGGACCGCCCAAACGGCTGCTAGCGGGCTGCCCACTTGACAGCAGGCTCATCTTGCGCGGTCGCCCGCATCTGCTCTGCATCCGATAGGGCCTTGACAATCTCTTGCCCAAAAAACATACAGCTCCGTTTGACTTAGCCTCTCGTTTGCTCTTTGAGGTCACCAATGGCTCGTCCTTAGAGAGAAAGGTTCTAGATCTTGTGGGATAAAATGGCGCTTTTCCCCAAATGTCTCTAACTGACGCAGCAACGAAACTTTCGACGAAAAGGGGAAGCAATATACAACATATGAATGACTAGGCTGTGTGTTCTGTTGCTAGCGCTTCATCGGGGGCATCTTGCAGGAGGATCAGACGACAGTATCGACCGATTCCTTCTGGGTCTTCACTAACATCGTGACGTGGACATGTACTGATTTGGTTATAGTCACCATTACGACTAACTTGCCTGTCCTGGATGTCGCCTTGATGGGAGGACGAAATGTGGCCAAGACTAGGATCACGGGCTCGGGCACCCGGTCGACGAATCGCTCGCGGGCCGACTGGACTTCGCAACAAACAGGCACGGCGAACTTCTGAAGCACGGCCGAGAGAACGCAGGCTTAAGAATACTCGGATTCGATTGAAAGCATCATCTCCAAAGAAGATGGGGTACAGATGGGCATCATTCGCACCGATGAAGTGTAGCTGATCTACGGAGTCCAGGAAGTCGCAGTACCCCCAGGCGAGCCCAGCGACGCAATTACCATGCTCGTCTCTGGGACGCGGGTTACCAAGACTCTCGTCGATAGATGTAGATGGCTTCTCTTCTCCAGATTAAAATTTTACCTAAAACAACTTCGGTCGACACGCCTCACAGCCTACTAATTAAAACTCAAAATCGAAGACGACTGTGAAGTGGATCGAGTACCCAGTCCACACACGCAGCCTCAAAGTCAGTAACTCATATTCCACCCTCAATGAAGAAAAGCCGGATCAGGCATGTCGGAAACTATCTTTGTCAACTATCTCTCAGGCTACTTAGTGCCTTCTCCTTTTCCTGAACATCTTGTAAATCCGCTCCTTTACCCCTGCCCGTCGACCCGTAAGCGGCCGGCGACCCTCTTCGTATGAATTCTGGCTCCCACTCACCTCTGCTGCACTTGGAAGCATGGGTGGGCACTCAGAGCCACACGGCTCAGGGTCTTCACACACGTCCATGCTTGGATCTGGGTCGGCTGTAGGGCATGTTGTCTGCCCCGCGGTGACGTCTCTGGAGGCCTCTCTCACGATGGCGGGGAGCACGTCTAGCGCCTTGTCTAGCCGCTCCAGACGCGTGTCGAAGTGACCCTGCTGGACTAAGTGGCCCAAGACGGTGCTATTTAGCATGTCTCCAAGCCCGCTGACGGCGCTGACCTGCCTCCGAAACAGTTTATCTGTTTGATCCAGAACCGCTTCCAGAGTTTCTACTTGTCCACTGAGACGACCCACAGCGGTCTGTAGGGGGGCTGTTCTCTCAAGCATCGACTCAACGCCTCGGTCTAGAGCCAGTCGGATCTGCTCTGTAGTTCCTTTCATGTCAACTTCCATCTGGTCACTACCAGAATCCGCGCAATGCTTTCCCTCGAGCGGAGTGCTGCAAGCTTGCCGGGGTAACTCTTGGCCCCACACCACCTGACTACCAGCCGAGCGACTTAGAGCCTCTATGGAGGCTCGGAGCTTCAAGTATCTAGGCGAAGGAGGCTGCGCCGGATTTCCCCTTTCTCGTCGTAGGAGACACAGCCGGTGATAGTCTTGAAGTATCGACTCGTGCTGACTATTTTGGGCCACCGGTTGCATATCCCGAAGAGGTCCAGCTCCTTTTAAGGTGTCGTCACCGGTCTGTACGAAATCACCGTGGTTCAAGGCACAAGGTTTGTGAACACCCTGCCCAGAGGGAGAGGTACTAGAAGAAGGAACGAGATCAGCCAAGGTGAGGTATGGGTCTCGTTTGGTGAGGGACTGTGCTCCCAAGATCGGAAATTCGCCATTGTGTCGTGCTTGTGCAACGATATCCGCCATGATACTGATATCCCATCCTCGGGCAACGCCAACTTTGGTCTCGTCGTAGTCACTGGCCGGCGTCCCACCTAGACTGGAAAATTTCGGCTCAACCGAAGTTGCAGGGGTGGGAGGCAAGCCTCGGCGTGCTGACGGGGTAAACACGGTCCTGCTCAGGGGTGGTGTTTTTGGCATAGGGGGTCTATCGGGAAGCTCCGCCTGCGATGGTTCTATATTTGCCTCGTTCAGAGCACTCGCTGGCTGGAATGCAGAAGAATTGAGGCTAGCTGTGCATGGAGAAGCCGTCCTGGAAGGTCCTTCGTTGACTTTCTTCTCATGAGCAACGTTCGGTGTTCCGGCTCCATGGTTGTCGTCTTTTTGGGTAAAAGCCGGCGTTGCAGCGAAGCGCCTGAAGTCGGATCGTAGGATAATAATAGGCCCTGATTGTCTTTGAGGTCTCGGAGGTTCTTTTTCTGGTGGATCCGGAGATGAAGACGTCTGTGAGCTTTCCTGTGCCTTTCGTACCCCAGCGACGTTGACAGCCGCCACACCTGAACTGCGTTCTACCCTGGCAGCCGGTAGAAGTCGAGCGGATCCAACTGGGGGTCTGCTGAAGGGCGAGGTCTGGATCTTTTCTCCCCTTCCTCGAGCCGGCTTCTCTAGGCTCGAAATCTGAGGCGAACCGGCTCTAAAGCGGGCTAGGTTACTCTGAATAGTTTTGGGGCCAGGTATACCTTCGCCAGTTCGATTCGTTCCTCTTCGACGCTGTGGTTGGGGAGGGGAAGACCCAGAGGCTTTTGAACCCCCGGCTTCTCTTGATAAAGCGCGAATATCATTCCCTCCGTACAGTCTGAATAACGCATCGCTTCTCGGGGGTTTCTCTAGCACCTCGACTCGGTGTTTTGGTTGGCGATCTGTTCCACCAATTAGATTTGTCTAGAGTGATCATTGATATGTAGTTCTCACCTAGGAGCGGCTCAGAACGGAGAGGAGCTTCATGATTCTTTACCGATAGTTGAGAGTCCAGGTCGGCAGGACCCTGTTTATCTAGAGAACCGCAAGATTCCCATTGCATCATCTCGGACGCAAATACATCCTCTCCTGGTCTCTTTGGTATTTCGTCGAACTTGGGGTTAGCCGGCGAGCCCAAATTCGGTTTATTACTGAAGTGGGAGGGTATGGGCAGAGCCACTTGATGCTGCAACTGGCCCATCGCGAATCAATCGGATAAGAGCCAGCCGCTGCATAGCCTTTGTTTTTGAACCAGCTCAATATGCCTCGGAAACGAGTTGACTCTCACTAATCCTTCGAATCTTACGGCGTCTGCCCGGGTAGATTCAAAGCGCAAGCGAGCCTCAGGCGCGAGCGATTATGAAGATTGGATGGAAGGCATTTGGAATCGTCAAGATATTGAGTCACGATCGAGAAGTGAGAGGTGGAGCTCGGGATGGAAGCTTGCAAGGTGGCGCTAAGAGACTTTCCAAGAGTTGGTACCTGAAGTCTGGAGTGGATGAGGCGATGGCGCCTAGGCTCAAGCTAGTCAACAATAGCCAGAATTCCTATTCAGAGCAATACAATACCAGAGATTTCGACCCGGGCGAATGATTATTTCCATTTTTCATGCAGATACAAACCGCAATTAGGCGGTTACACGTCACGACAGACGGGTGGATACGTGTTATGAATAGTTTAGTGTCTACCGCCGATACTATCTTAGGGCAGAGAAGGGATCATGCAGATAACCCGAGAAAGCAATGCAGTCCTCAAAGAGGTACCGCCGTGGCCATTGATAGCAGCCCATGCCTCAAAAAGAAATGAAAATGACGATAGTGACTCCCAACGACCAAGTACAAAGGAAAGAAATGATAAAAACGGCCTTCCCTTCAGCAAGCAACCCAGCCAGTGCAGGACACATAACCCAGCGGCAACCTCTTTGGACAGTCAAGATGTGAGCTAAAGCCTGAAACGTGTCAGCAGAATGAACGATAGCTAGGGGAAGCAGGGCCTTCATGTACCATTAAAAGCCCTGGTGATGACCGCCGCTGTTATTCGAGTCTTGGCGAAAGTTCCAGAAGAAGGAATGCGGCGAAGGCGAGTGGGTCCAACTGGCCGGGGGCAAGGATTGTGCCGGAGGAGACGTGTGCTGGGGGTGGTGCGCAGTGAAGTTGGAAACTGGAGACGACGAGGCATGGGCATGGCTGTTACTGCTCTGGATGAGGCCAGGAGTGGAGTAGGAATTAGAGAGCAGCATCGTCGGCGTCCGAATCTGTGGGGAGATGTGTGTGTTAGTAGTGTGGTCAAATGGCAAAGGGGATAGTACCATAGGAGCAAGAGGTGCGGGTGCCGATGCTGGAGTGGGCAGAGCGGAGACGGGAGTGGACGGAACGGTGGACGTCGAGGAGGAGGAGTCCATGGCTTGTGGTGGCTGCACCGGCGGCATCAAGATGGGTGCGGAGAGCGTTTCCAGTATTAGGGCTGGCCGGCGGGCGCCGTGTTCGACCGGAATCGTTCCCACGCTTGTACCGTTCACTAGGTTCGTGACGCCGACCACGACACAAGAGTCGTCGTCATCGTCCTCCACGGCCGGCGCGGCGGCCACCGCAACGTCGCTCCCGTCGTTCCGATGCGTCGCATCCAGCATGGTCTGCGGTGCCTCTGGGATACTGTTCATGGACAACGAACCCTGATCTATCCACTTATTGAGCTTCTCGAGCTTGGTGAGAGTCTTCGGCTTGGTGGTCTTAATATCCTTGAGCTCCTTGATGTTCTTGTCTCCGAGGTCCTCGCTCTTTGGCTCCGACTTGACCTCGGACTTGATCTTGGACTTGCCTTCGACTTTGATCTCAGGCTTGATGTCCTGGTCTTCCTCGTCATCGTCCTGGTTGTCATCGATCTTACGCTTCTTGGCGCCCTTGGGGGTCTTGACTGCCTTCGGGGTCTTGGGAGACGGGGCGGCCTTTCCCTTTCCCTTGGTCAAGTCCGGATCAGCCGTGGTAGCCGAGTTGCCGCCGGATGGGTTGACACCATGGGACTTCATGAGGCGCTCATATCGCTTCGCGCTGGGGGCTGTTAGCTATGTCGACAGAGTCAGAGAGAAGTTCACTTACGCGGCCGCCTTGGAGACGATCTGTAGCTCATTCGCCACGGCGCTGAAGTTAACTTTGCCGGCGGTCGAGTGCTTGATGCAGGAAATCAGGAATTTGAACTGAGACTCGGTGTCCATAGAAGGCATCTTGTCGGTTCTCAGGGTTTCTAAGCGAAATAAGTGGCGATGTTGCTAGGGTATGTTAGCTCTCGGTTTTCTTCAAAGACTATGACGGTTCCGATCAGATTAGTGCTGAGTGAAATGGGAGAGTCTGCGAGTGTCTATTTATGCGACCGAAGTCACAAATTGGCGATATTCGGCGCACGTCTTCAAAGATCGAGTGAGTAGCGGGAGGCCCGAGTGGTCGAGGGCAGGAGAAGAGTGTGATAGAATATAGAGACTGATAAAATGAATTCCGGTGGCTTCTCTTACCTCGGCTTCGTTGCCTTTTATCTTTTTTTTGTGGTCAGTTGACACGTCGGATGCGCTCGAGATGATCGGGGTGGAAAAGTTGACAAGAGGAGACGTGAGAGAAGGTGAGCGGGGCAATGGGGATGGCAGGAAGGAGGAGTTGGTAAGTGAGAAGGGGCATGAAAACCCACTGGATATCTGAAATCTTCCGAGTGATTTCAGAGGAACAGAATACTGTTTGAAGTGTTGGGAGGATAGGAACGCGCCTAGACAGAGGTTGGCGAGGGGTGGTCGGGCTGGGTATTGTTGACGCTTGTAGGATGGACAGACAAATAGGATATTGCGTGAAACAAGAATCAAGAAGCGACCAGATTATCTTACCTCACGATGAAAACGACTCGGTAATATGCTTCAAGTATTGTTCGGTCGGTCGTCCGAGATGTTGGTGGTGGGTGGTGAAGGTCCTGATGGTTGTCGGAGAGAACGAAGTAAAGGGAGACCTTGGCCCCAAATGTGAGCGGTGTTCGAAGAGGTCGAAGTTTCCGGCAGTGCTCCACACGTAGAAATTTTTAGGATGATGGTTTATCGAGGAGAGAGAAAACACGGTCACTCCCTTCCACACACGGTCACTAGATCTCCAGGTCGGTGGGTCTAAGCCTAGCCTCAGGCGTCCAGAACGAGGACGTAAAGCAGCTCCCCGAGATTCTAGTGAGCATGGGAAATCCTCGTAATTGCCAAGCCAGTCCGGTATGCAGGGTGGGCTTCTCCTAGTTTGGAAATTTGAAGCCAGAGGTCGTCTAGTCTGACCGGGACAGTGAAATCAGCTCCCGCGTCGAGGAATGTCTCTGCCATATATGTCTATGTATGCCACCGCCCGTGGAGGCTTTGTAGTCTTGATAGCCTCAGTCAACTGTTGGGCATCTATCTACACGTAGAATACAGAAGAGGTCCTTTTCGGTCCACGAAGCGGTGGTGGCTTTCAGGTTATTGGCGGGATCCAAGGTCGACATGTCTTTCTCGACGCATGGGTTTGGGGATCTTTACAGAGCCAGCTTTTGCGTCGGGGCATAGGTTAACTATCCCAATTGGCATGACCTTTATCCTCTACCCTCTAAGATCATGAAGGCATTCAAGAACTGACAATGACTTTCTCTCAATACAACCTGGATGGTTTGGTTTTAGATGACTAAAACCACCAAGCCTGTGAACGGTTAGTGTCAGCATGGTGAGCATGATATAAATACCCAAGAAAAGAAATCAAGCACTTTTGAACTTAGGACCAGGGCAGAAAATAGGCTATAGTGGTGAATTTCTGTTAACACTGGAAACCGTGCTTCTTGAGTTAGGGAGCAGATGTTGTCTCGGTTGTGCTGTCTTAGCTCCTGAACTTGGCGAGACGATCTTCGGCAATCAGGCAAACCTTCGACATCGCACCACATCTAGGCCCGAGAAGCCCAAGAAGTAGCGTGAGAAACGAGCCAAATTGCGCAAGACCAGGCTGCATTACAAGTTCTATGTACCTTCCGGTAGTCAATATCGTCACGACTGATAGCCTGCTCTATCGCTCTCTATGGCATGCATTCTAGGGCTCCTCTCTCATTGTCCCACGGTCCGCAAGACGGGACTGAGAAGGGACAAGCACGCTTCCACCCTCAAACAAGCCCATCCGCCCTTCCAGAACGCCGCCAAACCTTGTTCACCGCCCTGGCGGTCTTGCTCTTCAGGCTTCCCTATACCTTGCGCCCGTCCAGTCGCCGGCCTCCCTCATCCGATTTCTTCTCCTGTCCTTCGCCCTTAGGTTTGGGCTGATCCTCATCTTTCTTCACAGCACCGTCCCGGAGTGTTTGGCCTTGACCAGCAAAATGTGGCTGGCGCGCGTTGGCAACCTCTTTTTCTTTGTCCGCCGCTGTCTTGACTGCTTTGATCTCGTATCCAAAGAACAGCTTGTTGGGTGGCAGCCGGAGGGGCATGGGTCCGTTGGTCCGCCGCTTCGTGACACCGACGGGCTCCTTTGGGTTCGCTGATACACCTGCAACCGGGGTAGCCGGCTTGTTTGGAGTTGAAGCCTTGCTGCTCTTCTTCGCGGCAAGTCGGTTTCCTTCGCCTGAAAAGTTGCTAAATCCAGCAGCTGCGCTGCCCGGCGCGATGGCATCGTAGTTGATGGCCTGCGCCATGGTTCCCTGGCTATGCAGAAGACCGCCTGCAGGCAGGGCGGCGCCGCCGGGTCCTCGGGTACTACGGGGCGTACTTGTGCCACTAGCGCTCTTAGTTGGCTCGACATAACCGACGGGTGGTGCGAAGTCAACGCTGACATCGGTCTCGATCATGCAAACGCCCATCTTCTCGCTCGTTGGCTTCACATCCAGGACGGCCATCTCGTATGTCTCATCATTGTACTCAAAGTTGAAGACGTCCCCCTTCGTCACAGCCGCAAAGTTGCGGAAAACTTTCTCCAACACCGCGCGAGGGTCACTGATGTTGAGGAAGTTGGTAGACTGGGGCTGGAGCTTGACGAGCTTGGCGAGCTCGAGGGAGGTAGTCCGGATCTGGATCATATCACCGACGTCCAGCTGGAGGGTTTGCATCATCTAGGATTGTAAGCATCTTTCCGTGGGCGCGCCGACCACAGGAGAAAGCCGGGCATACCCATTGTGGCAGGTAGGCTCTGCCCTCCTCCGCCACAAACTCGAGCACGCCTCCGTGCGTATGTGTCTCTTTCTCGCCGTTGATGATCTCCAGCATGATGGGCCACTGCACGTGGAGTCTTGACACCTTCTCGAGGGCCGACGGCGGGAGGAAGATCTTTGAGCCGTAGTTGAGCTCGGGCCGTTCGGCGCCGGGAGCCATGACAATAGGATAGCACCGGAAGATCTCGTCGAAGCGCTGCGGGGCGCCACGTCTCATGCCGCCGCGCGCCATGTCATAGAGGTGCTGTGGATTGTTGGGGTTAAAGCCCCCGCCGTATGGGTTGTACTGCGTGGTCGCGTGGTCAGGTTTCCAGCGCATGAGAGAGGAGGGCATAGGATGGCGGGGCAGGTCGACGACTAGTCGGCTGAGCTTACCATGATCGCGTCTTCGCGGTGCGGGAGGTCTGATTTTCACGTTAGGATGCGTGGTCTGGCTTCGGTACAGTGAGGAGGAAGGCGCGGGCGGACGAGGCAAGGCGAATGTCGATCAAGCGTTTGGTGCTTTCGGAAAGTGGCGTGAAGCTTCCAGTTGACCGACGAGGCAGCTTTAGAATGACGACACCTTGTCGGGCTTGCCACCTGGGACGAGCCGTCGGGACTTTGGCAAGTGGGGCTGGTGTGGCGGCTGGTGCGCTGTGGCGCTGTGTTGACATGCCCGCCACCCCCTGTCTGACTAAACAAAGAGCACCGTCCCCCTTACCGACGAGGTAGCAGATTAGCGAATGGCGACGAGCGCGTCGGAAGCAGCTACGAAATCTCTGTTTTTAATTCGCGTAAGTGTGACTTATTAAGGGTAAGTTGTCGAGGAGGTTAGGAGGCTAGGTGAGCGTTGCTAGAAGCGCATGCTAACCATCTTCAAACTCGCTTCTCCTTTAGAGATCAGCCTAACCACTGCTGCCTCAACGTCTAGTTCACCTTCGGTTAAGTTTTAGGATATAAGTTTGAAAAAAAAAAAAAAAAAAATTGGCGGCCCGGAAGCAGCTTTAACGTCCGTGGACGGCCTCGATTTACCCTTCTGGCTTAGGGGAGGCCTTTTTGACGTCTGTATGTACCTAGGACGTAGCGATGGCCTTTTAGCGTCTTTACATGCCTAGGACGGATCACTTGGGGAGTCGAGCTAGTGACTTCGCTCAAAAGCAGTATTTAAACCTCGAGCTCCGTCACCACTCCAACTAGACCACAGTGAATTTGTGAGGGATACGATGGAAAAATTTACTGATATAATTGATTGCCCCCAGAACCCCTACCATTGGCCAGGATTTCCCCCACTCTATTCCATCTCACCTTGTTGAAGAAGATTCTAGGAACTTGGACTTGGTCATGAATGATGAAGAGCCTAGACACCGTGGTAATTTCTAGAAAAAGCCACACTGGAGACTTCCAGGTTCTGATAGCTGACAGACGGCCGCAAGGCTGTCCTTATTGTCTACCTCGTCCCCTACAAATCGGCCTGGGTCTCCTGCCTTTAACTGCAGCCATTAGATGTGTTTTGGCCGCTGGCCCTGACTACGGATCAGACCACCTGTTGCGAACGTGGCGAGCAGATGGCCCCAGCTGCCTAGCAGCTGCCTAGCCATCTATCTCTACACGGCTACGTACACCAAGATCGTGGACAGCAAGGGAGCTATGAGCGCCAGGAGGCGCCAGCTCCTTGGATATACCCCTGATCCTTATCTTAGAGTTCTTAGTCCATTACTTGAGTATGGTCCACCAGTCCTGAACTGACCCATTGATCCTCGCCGTGACAAGATGTATCTCATAGATAAAGGGGGCGCTAGAAAGTACTGTACAATTTCCACGATCGTAAGCTTCGCAAAATTCCTTAACTCTTTGCGGCTTTAAGACCAGAAATCGCGTCTTCGAGATGCTCTAACCCCAACTACTCCAGTCTTGCTCGATTAACAGTTGAAATGCTTCTAATTTCCATCAATGAGATACGGTTGCAAATTACCTGAGGCCGGGGCCGAGGTATGGGATTCCGGCTCCCGTGAATCTCAGCTACAACGTTAAATATCGGAAATATACTTTAACGTATCGTTATTGATGAGGAGCGCTCAGTGTAACAAAGCCACCAAAACAAACGACCTTCGCTGTTCATAGCCTGATCGCTATAATCTAGGTACTAATGCGACTTCTGGTGACTACTAGCCTGAGGTAGGGCCTGGCAAGTAGCTTAGCCATAGTCGTTGACGGGCACGTAATCGAGATAACGGGAAGATCTAGGCCCTGATCGTGGGAAAAGAAAGAAGGGGGGAAGTCCCATGATACTCGCTTGACGTCAAAACACAACTTTCCATAAACTTGGGCTGAGGACTTCGGGAAAGAAAGAGGTTGCTTGTTCTTTCGAGATCGGGGCTCATGCAAACTGCCCTGGTCTTATACCCCCATTTGGCTCTCGTAGCTAGTTACAAAAATAGAATGACTTTTAGTAAGGGGGGAAGGCCCCCCCCCCTTTGCTGCCACTGGCTTCCCCACATCCTTACCCATGAAGAGAGCGGATTTTATCCCTGCTGCCGTATTTGAGCCTTAGATGGAGGTTACTGACAGTAAATGAGGTACTAGGTAACGAACATCTGGGGTTGGCCCGGCTGTTTCGTGCCCCTGAAAAGGAATCTATGAATCTAAATGTCTAGAGTAGGCAACTAGCCAGTATGAAAAAGAGAGACAGAAGCAAACGAGATCCTATTGGTAGAAGTCTAGTGAACAACCATCCTGGTTCCTGCGCGAATGGAAGAAAAGAGCCCGAAAAACCTTGTTTGATGATTGTACCGAGCGGACTTGGTACGAAGCTCTGCAGAACTCTAAGGAGCGACCTTCGACTTTGGTTGATGGTTTAGTAGCAGAGGGCCTTGTCTGCCTTGTCTGGTGACACTCAGCAATGCAATCGGCTCTACCCCACCAAAGTACCTAGCTTCAGTGTTGGGGTTGGAGCTTGGACCACATTCCCCAGGTTTTGCGCCACATTGCTGCTCGCTAAACGAAGATTTGCGTCCATGCGGCTCAGCGCAAGTATGACCTGAGGTCAAAGCAAGCTTCGCGAGGTACTCTACCTTGTAAGACGTCTGGCCCTCGGCAAATCCTTATTCTTGCACCAAAAGATACGACGGTTTTTCTCTTTTCTTGGCAGGCAAACTTTTCCGAATGTCGTCTCGCTATGCTGCCGCGCGGCCCAAGCGGGCGAGCGAGGCTTTCGCGAGAGCGCATCATGGCGAGGATTCGACCCCCGGGCCACAGTCGTCCAAGAAAGTCAAGTTCGATGTACGCAACCCCTCGGCTCTCGCACCGACCCAGGATGTAGACGATATAGACGACGAGGTCCTTGCTGCCGATGTCATCGGTGGGGCCGGCCGGGCGACAAAGCGTGGCGCCGTGAACATCGACGGATACGACTCCGACTCAGACAACGAGAACTTTAATGCGCGGGCGGAGGCGCGCGGCGCAAAAGGCGGGGGAGACGATGTCGACTTTTCTGAAGTAATGGATAACTACGACAAAAACAAGAACGGCAGCAAGCCCGGCGCCGAAGACGATGAGGAAGAGATGGACATGTTCGGCGGCGGCTCGGACGACGACGAGGACGCCAGCAAGAAGAAAGCAAAAGGGCTCGGCAAGAAAGACAAGTCGGTGCGCTTCCTCGCGGATGACGACATCCAAGGCCAAGAAGAAATGTCGCGCAGTGGTGGCACCGTGCGCATCGACACTGATGCCCCTGACACTGAGGAAGAGGACTCGGAGGAGGAAGAATTGGCGCGGGAGGAGGAGGATATAGACGAAGAGGTCGGAGCCGGTGGAAGCAAGAGACATGCGCCAAAGATTGACGCGTTCAACATGCGACAGGAGCAGGAGGAAGGTGCATTCGACGAGGCAGGCAACTACATCCGCAAGGCTGTCGACGCCGACGCCCTGCACGACCGCTGGCTCGAGGGAGTCAGCAAGAAGGAAATGCGGAAAGCGGCCGAGATGCAGGAGAAGCGCGACGCCATCACCCGCGAGAAGCAGAAGGAGGAGGACAAGATCTTGACCGCCGAACTCCTGAGGGATCTGATCCAGAACCTCGAGTTGGGCGAGACGGCGCTCGAGGCACTCGCACGGCTGGGGAAAGGCGTGTCCAAACCGAAGAAGGCAAAGGTCGTGCCCAAGTGGAAGCAGAAGAAGAAGCAACAGGCAGACGGGGACGGCGATGCGATGGACGTCGAGAAGGACAAGGAAGCTGAGGACCCGAAGCAGACTAAGCTCAAGGCAGCTATAAACAAGGTTACGGATGCGGCGGACAAGCTCCTCAAGCGGAACTATCCCGACATCTACGACACAGAGCGGGAGCTCTTGATGCGGGAGTACCGCAACGAGACGGGCGAGCAGTGGGTGGACCCGCCCAGAGTGGAGGAGGAAGAAGCGGACGACGAATCCAAGGCGGCGCGGATGTGGGAGTATCGGTGGACAGATGGCCGTGACGATGCTATACAGGGGCCATTTGACGCGCCTACCATGGCGGCCTGGCAGAATGCAGGCTACTTCGGCGAAGGTGTCGAATTTCGGCCGGCTGGGAAAGAGGACGGGTGGACTAGGTTGCCCGACTTTGTATGACCACATCAGATTACGTATACCCGGGCCTCGACGCGAGCTCATGATGCAAAGAAAAAAAGGTATTCTTCCAAGGAGGGATCCCGGCTCGCAAGCATTAGTGGTTCGCTATTCGCATTGCGCCGCACTATGGTACAGATATGATACGGGAGGTAAATCTATCCCTCCCCCAATGGTCCGGCTCCAGCTCCGGATCTTTTTGAACCAACCCTAGCCCCCCTAACGCCATCACACCGCCCCTCATCCAAGTCCGCTACGACACGTCCATCTTGTCGGCACCGCCGTGACCATTGGTCACGAAGTCGACGGCGCCATCGTTGCCGATCAGCCGCTTCTCTGATTCGCTTACGAACTTGACGCTCCGAGTCGAGTCGAAGAAGAGCTTGAAGCTCCGCTGCACGTCGTCGACGCTAACCTGCTTGCTCTTCCGCTTGGCCGAGACCAGCTGTGACGTCGTGATGAGGTTGCTCGCGTATCGGAGACCGGCCTCCTGCCCGATCTTGGTGAGGAGGGCCAGCGCGTCGGGCGAAAGGTCAACCTCCTCCTCCTGGGCCCGGATGGAGAGAATTTGTTGGAGCTCTTCAGGACCGTACGCTCGGGTCTGAATGATGTGCACGCGATCGAGGAAGTCGAGCGGCAGACCATGTGGGCTCTTGTAGTCGGTGCCGCGGATGCGCGAGAGCCCCCGGTTGCTGGCCATGATGACGATCGGCGCGAGCTCTGATTCGAGGGCGCGGTTGATGTAGGAGAAGCATTCAATGTCGAGCATGTGAACCTCATCCACGAACAGCACACCGGGCACAATCTCCGCCTTGCCCTCTTCCTTCCACTCGCTGACCTTAGTATTGATCTGGTCCCGAATCTCACTGCGGATCTCGCCCGTGTCGCCGGCGAAGAGGGCCAGGAAGCCCTGTGTCCTCGAGTTGATGACGTCGATCTCGTGGAGGGTGACGGTGTGGACGACCTCTTTACGCTTCTGGATCTCACCGTCGGGGCACTGGAGGAACTTGGTGTCAACGCCCATGGCATCGTAGTCGCGCGAGCGAGCGTACGACCGGCCGAGCTTGGTGATCTTGCCTGAGGACTTGTCGATCGAGATGATGTCGCCGGCCATGACGCGCTCCTTCGTCATGGCATCAATCATCTTGCTCCCCATGTCGTAGATAGCCTCCATGTCAGTGGTCTTGATCGTGAGCTTGCCCTGCTTGGCGCCGCCCGTGACACTCCGGTCGATCTGAATCTCCACGACCTCACCCTCCATGATCTCGCTCTCCTCCTTGATCTTGACACCGATAGACTTGCGGAAGGCCTGGGTGAGCGCCTCGGTCTTGGACATCTCGAGCGAGAATATCTCGGAGGATGCGAGCGTCGTGAAAGGAACGTCGGGCCCTAGGGACTGCGCCATTCCCATGGCGATCGCGGTCTTGCCCGTGCTGTTGGCAACAATGAGTTAGCAGCCACAGTTGGCAGCAGGGACCTAGGGATACACGGGACGAGGGGCGAGGACGGACCTGGGTGGCCCAGCAATCAGAATCGCATGGCCGGCGATCTTTCCCTGCTTGATCATCTCCAGCACTACTGCAGCCGCTTTGCGCGCCTTCTCCTGGCCGACCAAGCCTTGCGAGGAGAGCCGGGGCTCTAGTGTGTCGGCATCGACGCCTAGGCCGCGAATATGGGAGTGCGCGGTGATGAGGTTCAGACCTCGAAGGTCCTTGGTCTCGGAGACGGTTACGATCGGCTATGGGGGTCAATTAGAGCGGCTCGCATCGACGAGGGAGCTCCCAAACTTACCGCAGCCATTGTGACAGTTATCTCGGGGTCGTTTGGTGATGAAAGATAAAAGGCGGCTCCTGCCTGCAAGACGTCTCCCAGTCGTCTTGTTTTGCTCGCGAGGCTGACAAAAAATTCGGGGAAGCTTGGACCTCCCACTTCGCCTGGGCGCGCCGCTCACGCTAACTGTGATGGGCATAGGCGAAGAAGCTGCCGTTGGTGTGGGTCTCGACCTTGGGTGGGGGGAAACGGGGCGATAGGGAGGAGATGGTCTTGACAAACACGACACCACCCCGCGTGGTTCGCATCTTCTCTTTTGGCCAGAAGCTTGGGGTAGTACAGCCAGCTTATGCATGCCACCCCTGAATTTAGAGGTGATACAGGAGCAGTCGCGCAGCTAAGTTCAGCACCTCAAAGAGCTAACATGATGGGCATGGATGAAGCCCGTTGCATAAACGCTCGGCTCACTCCATCTTGCCTCCGGCACGGCACCCCGTTAGTAGTAACTCGCATTGTGCATGCAAGTCAACAAAAGAAAGTAGGGCAGCTGCCATGTATCGTTTCTGGTTGTTTGTCACCCTTGATGGTGTCTATATTTGTGTGGCAAGTAGTACGGAACCTTGCTTCTGGTTGCAGCAGAGCCTGTCGCGCTCATCCACTCAGAGGCCCAGCTGAACGCCCGGTGATAGATCGAAACAGCTAGGTACGGACTGGGGTGCGCCTGCCATATATTTAAAAAGTTCCAGGGTTTGCACACTTTCAAATCGGTTTGCTCACGTTAGAGCGTGCTCTGGTTTCCCACGCCACTCTCTTGCGAAAAAAACTCTTCATCCTCGATTTTTTTGCGTGGGTTAAACCAAGCGATTTGACCTTTGCGTGGGCATCCAGCCAGGATTGCTTGAGGGAAAACCCGTGATCGAATCGCGTCTCCGACCCAAAGGCCTGGTTCCTGGCCCCTACCACAGAGCCCGTGCGGCCTCCACATTCTGCGTCCAGTCTGCACCAGCTCTGCTCTCGCCTAATTATTTTGTTTGCGTGTGAGCCGCTGGGTTCGCGTTCGTTGCAAGATTCGACAGACCTGGTGGTTTCTTTACTTTGGACCTGCGATCGCGGGACCTAGTCCACCCCGCGCAACCCCTCCCCTCCCCCGCGCCTGCTCTTCGGCGCTCCGCCAGCTCGCGTGCTCATCTGCGCTTACCCGCCCACCTGATGGGCGACAAAGGAGTCATACCAAACCCTGTTTTGGGAATCCGGCCTACTTGAGGGGCTCCCCATTAGCACCATGTCAGCCTATACCGGCACCCACAGGCGAGATGAAGACCGTCGTGACCCGCTTCGACGCGATAGCCACGGCTATCCTTCGTCCAGATCGTCCGACTACGAGCGTGATAGAGATCGAGAGCGCGACCGAGAGCGCGACCGAGACCGCAGCTACCGCGACACTGACCGTGACCGCGACCGAGACCGGGGTAGAGAGAGAGACCGGGAAGTCCGCGAACAAGAACGCTCGCCGAGAAGTCGCAACCATGCAGTATCTCCACGAGACAAGGACTCTGCCAAGCAGGGCACACGGCCACACGGGGGAGAATCCAGTACGACGCGAGATAAATGTAGGCGATTGCATCATGCGCCACCCTGGCTTCGGCCGTCGCTAACTCTGAAATCATCTAGCGCCCCTGTCTCCAACCCGAACAGCTATCTTGAAGCCGATCCCTAGTACACCTGATGCGAAGTCTATTGCCAAAATCCTGCGCCAGTATAGCAAACTGGTGGCCACTCAGGCGAGCCTCAACATTAATAAGGAGGCGCTTGACAAGATTTTGAGACAAAGAAAGCTGGAGTACGAGAAATCTATGCCCAAACATGCGGAGTTTCCCTCTGTTCCCGAACTACAGAAGAGGTACCGCGATCGGGACCTTGCCGAACGCGATCTGCTGAGCGCGGAGCTGGACAAGAATCAAGAACGCATGCTTCAGGCAACCGAGAGTTTTGCGACCGAGCTGCTGGAAGCCTTGCCAAGCCTGAAGCTCCAATCTCAGAACCAGATTCAAACCAAAGATCTCGAGGCCAAGCTCTCCCAGATACGAGCAGAGTTCGAGAAAGCACACGATGAGAAGTTCGGAAAGCAGGAACTGCGTTTTGCGCAGCAACTCAAGGACCTGAAATCGGCTTTCACCGACCAGTTTGCTGCCCAACAGACCAAGCAGGAGGCGCAATATGTCGAGTATCAAGCCAAGCTGGCAGAGGTGCAGAAAGAGCATGGTATCGCGGTCCTGGAGCTCAAGGGGCATTTGGCTCTGACGAGGCAGGATGCGGACGCTGCGAAGGCGCGGGCAGACGAAGCGATCGCCAGGGTCGCTAGTCTAGCCAAAGAAAATAGCGACCTGAAGCAGGAACTCCTCGAACAAACAGAATCAGCTACGAACGCCGCGAAGGACGCTTTCGTAGATCTCCAAGAAGCCAGCAATAGCCACTATACCGCAGTCGAAGCACTCGTGGCGAAGGTCAGCGAGATCACGGAGCGGCTGGAGGAGACAGAAAGATCGGGAGTCGCCATGGGGGCAGCCATTCAGCAACATGAGGACAAGCTTTCCGCCATTGATGTTGACGATATGGATCGCATCAACGAGATTGCGATGGAGTGGGGCGCATTGCTTGAGGGAATCAAGTCTGTCAAAGCCGACATGGGCAAGCTGCAGCCCCTACCTCAACGCGTGGAGAGAATACAGGAAACCCTGAAGACATTATCTCAGCAAGCGAAGCCACAAACCACTGCTGTCCAAGTACAAGGTTCTCCAGCCTCCTCTGCCGTGCTCGATGGAAAGGCGGAGGAGATAGGCAAAAAACTGAAGGAGTTAGACGTGAAGGTGTCAGAGGTTGACAGTAGAGCGAAACGTAACTTCAACAAGATTGCCGAGAGGTTCGGAGAGCTCATCGACAAAGAGCGCAAAGACCGGGAGACGCAGTTACATGCCCAGAAAACTGTGCTGGACGAGCTCAAGCTGCGTTCCCAAGGCGCCGAGGATCGCGCGCACAGTTCAGCTCCGTTGAGCGAAGAGTATCAGAAGAAAATCGAGAAACACGATCAAGAAGTGGCGAACCTCGGTAATGAAGTCTCGCACTTTGCAAAGCAGCTTGTTGAGAGTGACAAATGGGCCAAGGAGACCTTCGACAGGCTAGGGAAACATTGCGAATCCCTTAGCTTCCAAATCAATACGATGGACTCTCAGTTCAACAACTTATCGACCAAAGGCATGGCTGAACATATCATAGGCCATTTGGAACACTTTTATCCAAATACGGCGGCCGTCAACGCCAACATTAACCTGGTCAACACGACTCAACGGCGGCTTGCGGAGACGGTCAACCGTCTCGATGCGGAGGTAAAACGCCTCCGAGAGAGCTTCTCGGGGAGAGACGAGGCGGCCCTTGGGGGAAAGAAGCGAAAGTTGGAGTTGAACGGGGAGAATGGCAATGCGAGTCCGCGTGTTAACGGTACGAGGACTAACGGGAGCGGTTAGGCCTATTCACCTGAACTGAGCTACATGTCTCCGTACCTGATCACTCAGCTGGGTTAACAGCGAGGAGACCTATAGGCGAGACCCTAGCTTCCCGTCCATCTAGATCCTTCTCTGCAACAGGGGCGCGCTGAGGCGTCTTTTTTTTTCTGTCTTGATTGGGCTGGGTTTCACTGGGCTGGTGTTTTATCGTCTGTCAGAGATACCATGATGGAAAGAAGTGCTCTTACAAGATGGGAGTGAAACAGCAAAACGAAGCAGGCCGGGCGTGCGGCGAACGGCAGGCGAAACGAGGCGGCGGCAGATACGGTGAACACGGCCGTTCCTATGTTGGGATTGTTTAGTGGGACCGCATCAGTTTGCTCCGCGTGGTTTACTCGGATAAGAGGCGTTCCTGGGCCATGGGCAGAGCATATTTAGATACCCCGTCCTGTCGAACTAACAGGTAGAATTATTGTTTTAACAAAGCAAGCTGTGCATTTAGCCCTATGCCTGCGAGGATTCAGTTCAACAAAGGGGCGCCGTCTGTCAAGTGGTGGTAGGGAATAGGTATACATGACAATGATAACCATAACTAACACTATTTTCGATTCATCTACAGACTAGGAGCGTGCCGTTGTACAAGCAGCCGACGATGACGGACGGGAGTGTAGTGTCTTCGATCTCAATGTCCTCTACCTGGCCCTCGGTGCTGGATTGCTCAAAATGCCAACATGCCGCCACCCAGAGCTTCCATGGCGTAGCAAATGAGACACGGATCCGGGCGAGCAAGCTCAACTGAGGGAAGTTCCCTATCTGGAGCCTTGGGCTCGGCAATCTTCCCAGTGGGGCCCGGATTCCACCATTCCAGCGCCCACGCGCCAGCGCCGTGTAAGCGCCTTGCCCAATTCCCAATGGGGGTTCCAAAGGCCCCATATATGATAGGGCCGTTTCACGGGGGGCAAGGCGTGCTACGGAGTACCTGGCGAACAAAAAAGGTGTTTCGATTCTGGGGTGGCGGACAAATCTGGCCTGAGGGTCACCTCCCCCTAGACAAGGTTCGACCGGCTGTTCCTGGCGCTGGGCTACAGAGGGTGAGTGTCGCAAGGGACGCCGGGACCTCAGACCCAGCGAAGCGATCCGCATCATCTCATTGGCAGCACGGCCTCTCCCAGGGCACCCCAAAATCTGTAGCTCGCTCATTGGGGTCGACAAGTCGCACACGCACCAATACGCGGTTGGTTGAAGGGAGGGAAGGGGAGGGGTCTTCCCCCCAGTCACGACGAGACCTGAGGACCAGTAAGGTCCCTTCGGAAGACCGCCCCTCTCCCCTCCTCCCTCCTGCCTCCAAACTTCGCTGGCTCTCTGCCGTCTCTCGTCTCATTCCCTCTTATCGAGGGGAGCGAGTGGGCAGACTAGTGCTGCACCTCTCCGATTTGACCCCCCCCTTGGCTCTAATGTGCGGTAGGGCAATGCAATTGGGACGGGATGCTTGCCGATACTAGGCGGTCAACACCGTGCAGGGCGGATCTATAAAGGGAAATAAGGTATGCGCAGGCATCCGGGAGGAGTGGGCTGGGCCACACAGTAGGTGAGCGATAAACAAGAGAGCGAGCGTGGCAGCAGAAGGGATGGCGACCGAGCTGAGAGCTAGGTACAGGCGAGCAGAGAGCACTCCCGGCACTAGGCCTAGCGGGCCAGGCACTGCGTACATAGCAAGAAGCTCTGACGAGCAGGAACGACCCCTGCTATCTCCACTTTAGGAATTGTGACTTGGCTTGCTTGCGCCCGTGGACCACTCAAGATCGGCCAATAGCGCGCGCCCCGGCACCAGGCCTTCCACACCCGCCTCGGCCAGCAGCACTTCACCTTTCTTTGCACTGCACAGCAAACGGACGCTTGCCGGTGCGTGCTCTCGCCCGCCCACCATCGTTCTCAGCCGACCACTGGGGCCTGACTGCGAACTGCGTCTACTCTCCCGGGTCGCTTGACTCTAAGCCGCCTCGGAACGTGCCTTTTTTTTTTCTTCTCTTCTCCCCGAAGTCCCGGCAGCCCACATCGCTCCTAGGTCCGCACCCTCGTCCGCCGCCGACACGAACACGACTGCGCATCTCCCCCGATAACCGTCGACATCGACCGCGACTCTGCATCCGCGTCAGCCATCGCCCGCCCCCCGGCTGAAGCGTCGCATGACGCTCCCATCCCGCCTTGCCGTTAGGGAGATGCGCTGTTGTCGACCGCCGCAAGGACAAGGGTCGCTGCTGTACGGACATCGAGCATAGGCGGAATCCGGTCACGAAAAGCATTGCGAGATCGCCTCGCCGAGCAGCTCGGGCTGCGACATTGGGGAGGGGGACGAGGAAGCCGGGAGCTTGCGATTGCGATTCTTCGCACTGGTATGCCGTTGTTCCTATTGTCTTTTATTTTGGTTCCGAACTTAAGCTTATTGTGCCGTTGTTTTCCCTTGCCCATCGCCAATCTGCTGTCTGCCTCAATTGCCCCGCAAAAACTTGGTGCTTCGGTATCCCATGCTTACTACTCGCGACAGCGCCCTCACCAGCGACAAGAGGGACATATCGCGCTGCGAACGGCGACGACGCGACACTTCGGATCCCAACTGCATCTTAAACGAGCGAGCACTCTCCTCCGCTGGCTGCATTTTCCAATCCCCCAACCCGACGCCTTTTTTCGGCCCCTGGCGCAAACAAAGGCGACTCGGACATCGGCCAACAACCACGCCATCCTACCGCCATTCCTACCTTGGCCGCCAACCCCATCATCTCCTTTCAGATCTCGAGACTGCCGCGGCCGGGCCCTCTTTCGCGAACATCCGATGATTTAGATGCTCGTGAATGATGGACATCGCCGCGGTCAATGCCGATAAGATGGCGAGGCGCATCCTCCCAGGCCGCCCTCATATCCTAACGTTGACACTCGATCGAACATTTCCAAACCCAAAAGGCTTCTGGTTCACGGCCGGGAGCGCGCCGATTCAGTACATGACATACCTATCCGACGCCCAGCGAGGCATCCTCCACACCCGCGCAGCATACGAAATGCTCGAGGACCCTGAGGCCAAAAAGGCCCCCCTGACAGTGCAGGATCTCGCCAAGGAGACGGCGGGCAAGAAGAAAGTATCTGCCAAAGACTATCTGAGCAGAAGGAGGTCTCCCTCGCCCGTAGACGCCGACATGGTCGGCAAGGCCGATGCAAGATTGCACAACGGTGCCGACGCGAAGAGGGACAAGTCAACAGCGCAGCCTCTAGAGAAGCAGAGGCCAGAGCACAGGGAGAAAGAGAGACCAGCAGATGCTTCACGGCCAGAGAAGCCGCGACGCGATTCTGACGCTGACAGGTATGCGGGCTACCCCGGAGGCCACGCGGCGCGGTGAAGGCTCCGGTCGCATAGATCCCGATGCAGAAGCTAACGAGAACTACAGGATAAGGAATCCACTCAGCAGGACCGATCCGACTACAACTTCCTCCACCGCGAAGAAGCGATTCGCCGATGAGAGCGACCACGTGCCGCCCATAAAGCGAAACAAGCCCGACGCGCACAACTCTAAAGAATCCATCCGCGCCGCACCGCTGCCAGACACCCTGCGCGCGCGCGACTCATTCCCTGAGAAGACGGGGCACAAGGACAGCAAGAGCGATAAGCTCCATCCCACGACCAATGGTCGGCCACACAAGGAGCTCGAGCGAGAGCGAGAGTACACGGCGTCACCCAAATCGACGATCCAAGTCAACGGCACGAAATCGCATACACCGACGCCGCGCAAGGGAGATTCTTCGAAAGTCCCCGCCCTCCTGTCTCCTCTTCACCCTTCCTTCGACCGCGAGCTCGACGACCACGAGCGCGCTAAACCGCGCCTCGCCGAGAAGGCGCCGGCAAAAAGGGCTGAGGCCCCACCAAAGAAGAGAATCAAGCTTCCGGAGCTTCTGTCTCCCACTCTGCCTCCGATTGTCGAGGCAGAGCTTGCGCGGGTCAAGCTCACACCCACCCAAGGGGACTCGAGCCAACGAAGCACCGATGCCTACGACTCTCCGAGCAGCGGGAAGAAGTCAAAATACCCCGACGAGGAAGAGCAACCCCAACTACCAGTACGCAAGATGGTGACACTGAAGCTGCGGAAAGGAGCTGCGAAACGGGCGAAGGAGCTCCTGAGCCTTCCTTCAAAGTCGCTGAAGGAGGCTCTCAAGAAGGAACGGTCTCTGAGTGTCGAAGGCACTCCACCACCAGCACGGAAACGGCCTCGGATAGCCGACGAGGTCCCTGCAGAAGTTCCCAGCTCCAAGAGGAGCAAGACGGCGACCGAGGCACTCAAGTCGGTCGCGACTCCGAATACACCACATAAGCACACGTCGACATCTATGTCACGGGTTACCTCGTCCCAGTCGCAAAGCGCGACGCCTTCGAACTCACATGGCCTCACGCCCGGAACTGCCGAGCGGCCACCCACCAGCTCCGATAACCACCCACCGGTGGACCTTGGCAAGAGCCGCGTTAAGGTCGAGGCGCTTCGCGAACGGCATGACGAATACCGAGTCCTCGGAGGCAGGCTCAAGCACACCAGGGATGACATCCTCCGCGAACGCGGCAGCACTATGAACGCTGCCGAGCAGAAGCGGGCGGCCGCGCTACACTTTGAGATGATCCTCGCCTACATGGTGTCGTTCAACGCCTTCAACCAGAGCCGCGCAATTGAGCGCAAGGTGTGGGACTTGAATTTTTGGGAGTCCCTCCTCCCACACATGCGCGAGCTTA
Organism: Thozetella sp. PMI_491; assembly: GCA_021432635.1. Lineage (NCBI taxonomy): Eukaryota > Fungi > Ascomycota > Sordariomycetes > Chaetosphaeriales > Chaetosphaeriaceae > Thozetella > Thozetella sp. PMI_491. The sequence continues at coordinate 62,048 of MU270144.1, forward strand.
AGCAGCGGGTACGCCATAGCACAGCGCTCTTGGCCCTGGCACATCAGATGCATGCCGTCTGCCTCGAAGAAATCAGCCATGCCTACGCAACCCTAGACCCTGCGAGCGCCGCCAGCTCCCTGCAGAGATGGAGTCAGTACGAGCGACAGCGCGGGGCCACCTGGGAGGAAGCGATGCGCCGCTGCGACGACGTCGAGAGCCGGAGCATGAAGGTCGTGGTCGGCCCGTGGACCAACGTCGACGACGCCGTCGCCTCGGCACTATCTATTATGTGTAGATGGGCCGAGCGCGAACGAGTCGAATGGCAGCCGAGCGGCCGCATGACCCGCGTGATGGATCTCCTGAAGGAAAAACCCGAGCGAGTTCGGGCGGGGTCGGCCAACGGCGGAAACCGACACTAAGGGCGGTGATTCGGGGAAGGAGAGCCATCACGATGTACGACTGTATCACGACCATTTCTTCCGTTGGGCCTATTTACGCCTCGGCTTCATGATGCGCGTGTTTGTTCTGCCTTATTTTTGTCCTGGGACTTTGTTTTCACATGATATCCCCGGCGCCACCGACCCTAGGGCGTGGCTGCCAATTTATGTTTTACGCGGGCGAAAAGGGCAAATAGGCGGAAGAAGGGTAACCAAGTGTACCGAGGAAGAACAGAGAGAGATAGATGGCCCGAAAAGACGCTGTTTGGAACCCAAATGACAAAGACGCTCGTGTAGTCTTGGCGGCTTCGCCTATGGTGTATGATCTTTGTGAAATATCAGCTTCACGGGACATTTGTGCATTGTATGGCTCTCAATATATGTCTGGCGCCATGCGGTTCAAAGCATCTCTGTCTTCGCGAGCACCCATCAACTGCAAGCAACCCAAGCGAGGTGGTTGTTTACTTCGGGACAAGGCAGATTATATAAGCAAGAAAAGGGGCCCAACGACAGTGGACTGCCGAAAGCGGCCAGGAACCAACAACCCAACGGTTCGATAGACAATGAGAACTGTTCGAGGAGCGAAGAAAGAGAAGAAGTCCTCGTTCTTCAAGCAAAGCTCTCCCTCCTTCGTGGGACGTGTTGAGCTAGATGGTTTGCCTCTGAGACTGCGAACGTCTGCACGGGGTCTGCAAACGGCCGTGTCCAAGTACATGAGATCAATGATGAGGCTCGCTGGCATAGTTATCCACATAGTTATCTAATTACATGCAGATTTGTCCCAACAATGAGCAAGATCATGTTGCTGTACAAGACTCGATCGGGGGTCTGGTTGCCAGAAGCTCCATTGGTTCAGGCGGCGTTCATTCCAGCCACGTGTTGGTGCTTCTTGACCATCGCCTCTATGCGAAGCCTAACGTCTCTATAACTACCTACTTTGTTCAGGAAGTCAGGGTTCAACAAGGTATTACATTTTACTAGAAGCCGCCTTGAACGTAGCTCAGTAAGCAAAAAGACCAAGATCCCTCGTTGGCAGGGCCACCAAAAATTATAATTATAGACAAGGCAATGTTCCTATTAGCTTACTAGGCCATGACGACAAATATTTGCAATCGCCAATTGCGGCCGTGCGGGCCTGTATTGGCCATGCTCGCTAACGACTAGTGGAGTGGCATAGGGGCAATAAATAAAGTAGGTTGCGATACTGATCAAGTAAACAGTCTAGGAAAAGACGACTAAGCCGCGAGAAGGCACGAGAATCCTAGCATCCAAGCCCGCCCTCGAGCATCAACACGAGGGTCATCCATCTACTTTATGGCCCTCCTCCATGTTACTCTCTGGTGCTTTAGCTCATCCCATCGGAAATGGCCCGTTTTCTTCCCCACGGGGCCGGGAAGTAGAATGGGGTGTGATTTATACTACAGCTCCGCAAACAGGGCATCCCATAAAACGACGGGCGCTACCCGTCAGGCTAAGGTGAGTATGGCCTAGTGGGTGCGGGGCGGGTTCGCAGTGCCCACAGTGATATTGCAATGGGCAGTGTAGTGGCCCTATCGCAACGGGGGCGTAGTGTAGCTTCCGTACCGCCAAGTAGCCTAGGTTTTGGCGGCTCGGCACTGGACAGCTGGGCACGACATGGCGACTGGTGTTCTGGCGTCGAAAAGCGTCAATCGGCGCCAGTCGATCTCTACCCGAAACGGACATCCAACAAGGCCCGCCTATCTTTCCTCGAGCCGTGGGGCGAAGGGGGGTTATCTCAAACGCATGTCATCAGGAAGTCAAAAAAAAAAAAAAACCAGATATAAGGAAGATGAGAAAAGAGAGAACGTCCATTGTAAAGGAGCAAAGACTCATTAGCCTCAAGCCGGCCAAGCCGGCTCTCCATCCAAATCACCCTTGACAACAGAGCGTCCGGGACGTAAAGATCGCTGCAAGATCCATCATAGTGCGGGAAACACTCCCCCTGTGTTCCGTTAGATTCGGGAAAGCCTCCCTGCTCCCCTAATCCGATGCAGGCTCAATTGGAAGGCGACGTCGACATCCTCAACCACGGCGCCGCCGAGCCATGACCTCCACCAGCTCGTCCTCGTGATCAGATTTGGCAGCCACGCTTCCGGTCTCGGAGCCTTTGTTGCAGGTGCATGTCTCTGGAACATTACCGCAGTCGGCGCAGACAAGGGTGTGGATGACGCCCGGCGGGTTGTGTGTGCCGCGACCAGACCCTCCGCCGGCGCCCTCGGGGCCGGCACCCTCGCCACATCCCTGACACGGGCGGGCGAGAGCGGCCAAGATGCGGCAGACGGGCATTGCTCTTATTTTTCTTTGTAGGTTTCTTAGGCCGTTCGTGGCCTTGGGGTTGGTTTAGCTGTATAGTATATAGTCTTGATGCCGTACATGACCTGTCAAGTTTGCAGGGGGGGTTGAAGAGGAAATGTGGGGATCAATAGGACGACGTCAGTATTTATACTCGGACGACGCCCGGTGTCACGAACTTCGCATTAGATCAAGCCCGAGGAAAAAGCATGGTGCTGCGATACGTGATAGAACGGGGATGGGAAGAGGCTGGTCCCCGTCCACTCACTCAGAGGCAGGGTATGCTGTGCTACGCAACGGCGACTCGCCAGAGCCGGGTTACACGAATCGGGCGGTGGGTCTGTGTTTACCAGCCTCAGCCGTAGAGCGCTGGCTAGTTCACCATTTACGCATCCCGACCGGCCTCAACCTTGCAACCACCTCCAAGCGCGGTCATGTCACAGTGGTGCCTTTCCATTCTGACGCCTTATGTGGATGAGTAGCGACCCATACTTGGCATTGAACTGGCCAAAGAAGAGCAGTTGATCATGCAGCACCTGAATCTTGTACATTCTCGTTAAGCTCTAATTAAGAATCCGGCACCACCACGGTAATATTTTGTCGTGGGCGCTGCTGTAGGCCCTGACTTGGGACGATGCTATACTTTGTTAGACTCGGCTGCTGATCCGAGTTGGACCACCGCTCAGGCCTGTACACTTCTAGCTCTGGGCACATGGCAGCGGTCCCGTGGACCTTATACGGCAGTACCACAACGACGGCAGTTTTCTTGATGGCGTGCACGGAAATAGGCATGCCTCAACAAGATCTCCAACCTCTGCGACCGGTAAGCAATCCGCGGCCGCAGGAATGAGTGGTTGCTTACAAAGCCGTTGGGCAGGACATATTGCTCGTCGTCCGGCGCGATTCGCGATCCTACACTGTCGCGAAGCCGGAAATTTGCGAGGATCTATCCAATTCCTAGGGTACGGATTGCACTGGGCTGAGGACTTCGTAGCAGCGCCTATATAGGGTCTGGGCTCGAGATTCAATGAACTGGCAATACAGCCTAGATATGGACCAAATGCCATATCTCCGATGACATCCAGTGTAAAATAGTTGAGTCTGGAGAAAGGCTAAGCCGTACACCTCGTTCTTTACGCACGGACTATGGAGTCAAGGTCTGAATGGCTCTTACTATTGACGAGATTAAACCTTGTGGCCTCTGTCCCAACGTCTGCTCGGACAACATCGCTGATGTGGAAAAAACAAGCCTCCGATAGTTTCCCGGACAATCGGATCCATGTAGGTGATGGTCTTCGGGGCGAGAGGACTAGAGAGATCCGCCTGCGCACGGCACGGTTGTAGCTGTCCTTAGTGCTAATGATACCATCTGGTATAGACGAGATCCTTGATCTTCTTGCTGGTGGCCAGGTGGTCGTAGCTATCGGTGACCTCATGAGATGTGTTTGACATAATCTGGTCGAGGCCGACATGGACGGACCTAGATCTCTTTTGAAGTCGCATTTCTGTCGTCTGCCACTTCAGGCTTACGGTGGTCAGTAACACTCGAGGTCGGGTACGTGCGAAGATCCAAGAGGTCAACCACATCCGCGGCAATGGGGTGCGCAGGGAAGACAAGAACGGCTGGGGTCATAACGACCAAATCCTTGATTTCGAGATCTAGAACCATTACACTCCATAGCAAGATGCAGTTGGTTATTTTAGAATAGCCAGGATCAGCACTCAGGTCTTAGGGATGGGTATCTTTAGGTGTTCATCTCTCGAACTTATTTCTACGAATAACCGCATGTTATTCGATCTAGCGATCGTATGCTCCGGGATATGCTCCGGGATGTGGCCATGAGAGTTCATCCAGGCACGGCCCGGAGCTTCAACATAGTCGAGCACACCTTCCCCAAACGCTGTCTCCATATCGGAGGCATCTGCTTGATGTTCGCGAAGCGACAGCTGATCTTCCCTTTCTGTCCTTATTGCCCGCTTCTCTCCTCCTCTGTATTTCCGCTCCTCCCTCAGTTCTCCTAGGGCCTCTTATCCACACACTCTATGCTGCGGTTGTCTTCCACCGCAAGGGATCGGAGAACCTAGAGAAATGTAGCGCCGGGAGTGAGAGGGTCGAGTTTCGGGGACAAAGTGGAGAGTCGACATGATAGGCGGCGGGACCGGACCGATTTCGATCCTAAGCCCAAGGGCTCGGGTTTGAGGTCATTGGGACCGATTTCTCGGGCTGGGTAGAGTATCTCTCGTGCATTGTTTCTCTATTCGATTACGCGTAAGATCCGCAGAAAGTTGTCTTGTGGAGCGCGTCTCCTTCAACGCCGCAACGAGGATTAGGCACACCAAAGCAGTGAGGATGAGCAAACGGGCATCACAATCGTCCTAGTGAGTACCAGCTGGTTATCCGGCTACCTTGGGTAGTGCCCCACCCCGGCTAGAGTTTCTGGTATGGAGCGCGACCCACGGATCGTGGCTCTCGACTAATCCAGCCGCGTCCGCAGCTAGATTTGCCGAGGCCAGCACCCCCCAAGTGTACGTTGCCGTGACTTGTGAGTGCTTTGACCGTGATGAGGCGGTCAGACGCTCTATTCCAGGCTCTTTGCTTGATATTATTGGGTTTACCAGTGTCTTGGACGATACTTCGGCGCCCTCGTGTTCGAATGTTTCATGTAACGGTGAGAATGTAGGCTGGCGTCGTGGTCACGTTCCATCCGGTCTCGACTTCGACGGCGTCAGGAGGTCGACATCGCAAGCCGCGAGGCTCTCTGCCAGCGTCGGCGAGGCTGGGAATGTCGAGGGGCTCGGATTCGCATGGGCAAGGGGCTTTTGCGTCGACACCCTGTGAGTCTTGAGGAGTTAGTATTTGCTTCTTAGAAATCAGGCGAAGCGACAGCCGGATGGGTTGCGGATTTTTCTCGGTGATGGTCGTGGATGAGAATAAGGAGTGTGTATATCTGGTCTAATCATTTGTAGAAGGGAGAAGGAATGTGAGGGTGCAACCTCGAGCACTTACGCGCCGGGGGTCTCGTGGCCCGGTCCGGTCTGGGCCAGAATACCCCGGCGCGGACGATCGTGGCGGCCGGCCGTCCAGCCACGGGCAACTGGCAACACTCTTAAACCGAGACCATAAATCTGCCCCCCCGACAGCACGTCGTGACCTGTAGTCCTTTGAGTGTTACATTATTGATGGCGAATAGGATTTCCATCCGGGCGCCTCTGGGGAATCGACAGCGTAGGGTCCTTCAGTTGATCTCGGGCCAACCCTTCTACTAGAAGCACGCTAATGTCCACAGCCTGGTGGTGCAACGGGAGAAATCGAGGGTATTTTGCGACGGTATAGTGCAGAAGGCTGAGAAGTTGCAGCTGCTAGGATCCGAGACTTGTCTCTTGAGGCATTTCATTCATGTCTGGGGACCGTCTCGACGCGATCGACGACGCTGGGCAGTTCTCGACATCGATTCCGCATCTCGTCTGGACCGATTCGCCATGTCTGATGTATGCAGTCCTCGCTCTGACGAAGCTGCAGCTCAGGTGTATCTCCTCCTAGGCTCCACACACGGCGAGGTTCCATCGAGAGAAATGTGCTCAAATCTTTACGCCTATCCCTCTCGCCAACCCCGACCGTGTCCATAAGGCTTCTTCCCCCGAGGGGTACATTCTGCATCGGATGTTCGATGATACGATGATAGTCTTGTCGGACCGGAACTAGGAGAGTCTGCTTTTCGAGAGGGCTCGCGCTGTCGACACAACCGTGGAAAGAGTATTCGAAAAGGGTATTCGGATAGGGTATCGCCCAAGCGGGCGGCGCTCTGGACGCATCTTTCAGCAAGACATTCACAGCGCTTCCATCCTCGAATGCATTGTGCAGGTTGATCACACGCTATTCGAGCAGACTGCTTCTGTGGCTTTGCAGATTACAGAGCAGGATCTGGAAGGTGTGGGATGCAGGCCCAAGGGGGGGGCTGGAAACCGATTCGTCCGCAGCCTCCGCTCGGTCGGTCACCACTGACATGCCCACTGAATCTGTTTGGACAACCCGGCTGGTCGGCCTGACCTGCTGCTTGCCCAGCTTTTGATTCGACTCTCGCCCTCAGTCCATCACGAGATGGACCGAGTTGTCAGTAGAGCTAGAGATGTGGAACCATCACCAAACCTGGGAATTTCCCGCCCTAATGCAAGCAGGCTTCTGAGCCGGAAAGGGGGAGGCCATTATTAGATATTTTTCTCAAAATGGCTGGCAAGGTGCGACGACCTCCCGCTCCTTGTACCCCTTCCCCTCTCCTCTTGTCTCTTTCTCCCTCCTACGATTGGATGCTAAGACCCAGGATGTCTTCGGCCTCGTCTACTATCAAGTATCGACAGCATTGCTCAAGGGTCGCAAGCGGGGACAGATGTGCATGGACAAGGATGTTCGAAGAAGAGACTACAACGCTCGAGTAAGTCTTTCAATTGCTTTTTTAGCTCACCGCCGTGGCATGCTGAGGCAGTTTTGGGGCTGGACGAGAGAAGATCTTCCACCAAGTCAGCCAACTCTGCGACGAGGCCGCCAGTAATCCCGACGCATCAACCTCTGTATCGTAGGCGCCATTATGGACGTGGCTGCATGCTTGTTCCTGGATGGGGCATCTCAGAAAGGGGCGGTGAATCTTTCGGAGCTGGTCAAGAAGAAGCATGGATGCCCGGCAGACCGAACCGGCGAGAGGCTGTCGCGAGATGGGACAAGAAAATGACCATCACCGTTGAGACCGGCCAGGCCAGAATTATAAGGTAGCCACCTGGC
>MU270145.1:0-68829 GCA_021432635.1 Thozetella sp. PMI_491
TTTTTCACCCTATGTGCGGCTCGAGACTTCACACTCGCAAACCCCATGGCGGACAAGGCTAAACGTGGAGTGCCAGCTTCGGCTACCACAAAAAAGATGACAGCAGATCCCGAAAGTTTCTCCACCACACTAGTCAAACTCACCGCAGTGCTCGAGAGCCTATGCCGGAACGCAGACAGGCTAAAGGAATATAGCAAATTGGTCGACAGCCAAACAGCTCTCAAAAAGGAGCTATCCATGAAATAAGACTGCATACAGCAGCTGCAGGGGGAGGCAGAAGCCTCTCGTAAGCAGAAAGATGAAGATATCGCCAGATTGCAAACCGAAATAGCGGATTTGAAGGGCTACCAGAACCGGCTCTCTGAGGACTATAATGCCCGATTTAAGTCTTGGGACACAGCTGTCAGTCAGCATGCGACTGATGCCATCGAGATCTCGAAGCTCACAAACGAGCTTAAAGCGATGTAGACTACGGCCGATTGTGCTCCGAACCCAGCTTACTAAACAATCGAAGCAGCTTCGTGATAGTCAAAACCGCGTTTCGACGCTGGAGGATGAAAGCCAATTAAAAGAACTTAAGCTTAAAAAAGCGCAAACTGACCTAGAGAAATGTCGGGAGACCGAAGCAAGTCTGCTATCCTTTTTTACAGAAGCAGCCGAGCTATGACGAGAGCTTCAGTGGACCCGCAAGCCGGTGATAGCGGTAGTAGATGTCGCAGGCGAGTGGCTCGAAGACGAGGACAAGGGGCTGGAATACGATAGCATAACCCTGGGCGAGGAGGATCGCGCACACCAGATCTCCTCTCAAGTTACCGGTCCAACCGCAGTGCTTTTCCCTCAGATCTATGCTGCGAATGAGCTCCTCTTCCATGGATACGCCCTCTTTCCTACGCAGACGGCCGTCATTGCTGCAGTGCAGGAGTGCAACGATCAATCTGCGCTGAGATCCCGCATCAGCCATCCAGTCACCTCCACTTACCGCAACTTGGGTTCACTTACGCGCTATACCACCCAAAACATTCCCTCATCAGCAATCCATTCACCTCCACTCAGCGCAAGCACGACCAGCAACAACTGGACGTTGTAAATGTTACTGCGATAAGACCAGGCGTGTATGACCGGGCAATATGGGTGTCAGTGCTAGTGCGAGGGCTGATAGTACTACAACTTGAAAAACTCAGTCACCTCAAAAGTAAGTGATCTGATGTGATTTTCATATCCCGATTACGAAGCATCCCTCGGTCGCATCCTCTCGACGCATGCTCTAAAAGATTTGCCCGGACATAATAGCATTAGCCTCGGGCGGTTTTGTTTTTTGATTTTTAAGTCGCACGGGTGGATGCCTATGCACTAAACTTGAAAAGGCTAGCTTTCCGTGATTTCGAACCTTGCCATCAGACCGGCAAGTACCGGATGTGGAGGCAGCATTCGGATCTGACGATACTGCCTGTCTGATTGGTCAACTGACTGTATTCTTCCATCGTGTTCCCATTTACGATGCCTTTTTTGGGGGGAGGGGTGGGGGGGTTCGCGATACATTGTGCACCCATGTACCTATCTAATGAGTGTGGCTCCCCACCTGTGACAACGGCCAATAATATGCAGCTATCTTTTTTGTATGTGGTATACGCAGTAGGACACTGATATATTAGAACATTGAATTGCGGAGGAAGCCACCTAATGACGTTCAGGGGCGGGCAGTACTTATTTTTCTAGCTATAATTGTAAACTAGAAGTTACCCGCGATTTTGTGCCTCTGATTGCACATCATCACCTACTTGAGAGGCTCAATTATTATCAAAATCTCATAGCCACTTCAGTACACTAACTCTAAGAATATGCCACAACTCGCCGGACGAACCGTCGGTTCACACGGTTTTGGCCTCATGGGCTTGACCTGGCGACCCCAGCCCGCCGCCCACGAGGACGCCTTCGCCGCAATGCGCGCCGCCCTTGCCAACAAAATGACTTTTTGGAACGGCGGCGAGTTCTACGGTACCCCCGAGGTCAATAGCATGACTCTGCTGCGTGCTTACCTTGACAAGTACCCCGAGGACGCCGACAAGTTCGTACTTTGCATCAAAGGCGGCCTATGCCTCGACATGCGCCCGGACGGCTCGCCTGAGAATATCCGACGCTCTATCGACTTTATCCTGGACCAGCTCGGCCCACATAAGCAATATCTCGAGATGTTCGAGATGGCGCGCCGAGACCCTACTGTCCCCCTCGAGACCACATTTGGATTCATTGACCGCGAGTACATTCAGACTGGTAAAATCGGCGGTATCTCCCTCTCTGAGGTCTCGGCGGCGACCATCAACGAGGCCGCAGCAATCACTAAGATTGCCGCCGTCGAGGTCGAGCTCTCCCTCTTTAACACCGACCCGCTCGACAACGGTATCGCCGCCGCTTGCGCTCACCACAATATCCCCCTCATCGCCTACTCGCCGCTCGGCCGCGGCTTGGCGACCGGTCAGATCAGATCGCTCGCCGACCTCCCCGAAGGCGACTTCCGCCGCTACATGCCACGTTTCCAGCCCGGCGCTTTCGAAATCAACCTCCAGCTGGCCGACCAGATCCAATCGATGGCCACCAAGAAGGGCTGTACCCCCGCCCAGCTCGCCCTCGGCTGGCTGACCTCCCTGCAGCGCCGCCCCGGCATGCCCGTCATCATCCCCATCCCGGGCGCCACCACAAAAGCGCGCGTCGAGGAGAACTCTGCTGTCGTCGAGCTGGACGATCATGAAATGGCCGATATTGACGTTACATTAGTCAAGTTCAAGGTCGTTGGGAAACGTTACCCACAAGAAGTCCCTATAAACACCTAGGCTAGACTATCAATGGTGCACTTCCTACAAACGAGCCAGACGTGGTCTTCCCTAGCACTCAAGGTTCAAGGACTTCGCCAGTCATGGGCAACCACCGACCCCCGTTGTAGTCCGCCGCCCTGTGCCGTGAGTCAGATGAAGAGAGCCTGGAGGGTATAGCAGCTCGAAAACTATGTCCGCCTCCAACCTATCGGACAAATGGGTGAAGCATGAGGGTAACTTTGTAACAAACTATGGTAGCTATTCTCTCGTCACTTGGGGGGGAGGGGGGCGAAGTTTCTCAAATCTCGGCGAGCTTCTTGCTCGGACTGAGGCGGTTGAATGTTTTCCGTGAACAAAAGATTTTATTTCGGGGACGGGCAGGGGTGTTGCTTTTCTTCAGGGTGATGACACCTGCCCGCAGGCCATTGATCCAAGACGCAGAACAGCCAAGCGCCGCCTAATGATGGGCGGAGAAACCAGGGTCCTCCAATTTTTGGAAGTCTGTCCATATCATGAGTGAAACATGTTGTCATCCACAAGGAAGAAGGGGGAGGCGGGACGGGACAAGTCGGGTGGAAGCTTCCGTATAATCCCTTTCCGACGCCGGAGCTGACAGTCTCCGTCAAACCGCAAAAGACGGGAATCGAATTTCAAAATATATCTGCGCCAGCCGAGAGATCCCAATCTATGTCACTCAGTTGGTTTGCTTTCTCGAGTCATGAAGGGAGAGGCTTCGCTGCCTGGCCCCAAACTCTACACATAAAATTCGCAACGAATGGGACTCACTTGGTCACCCCAATGGTCAAGTCCGCCTACAATCATTCCAGCCTCGATGCAGCGATTCAGACGAGTATCTAGTAGATTAGTGACTCCGTTCCCGGGAGAATAAGGAGCCGGGTAGACCTCAGATTGGTCTAGGGGAACTATTCTGCGGAGCTTTGGACCTAGGCGTTACCTGCCTCAGTGTAGTAGCAGATCAGTGATTGTGATTGTTCGCCATGAGGAGCCCCGCCATTCGGGGGACCGCGAGGTGCCTATCCACGATGCTAGTGACAGGCAGCCCTCCGCTCTCATCAGCAGAGGGAACACTGTTCCATGAGCTGCCAATTCATGAGCTAAGGATATTGTTTCCGAGACGCATTTTAGGTAGTCAATATCGTCATTCCACGATCACACCCCCAAATGATTACCCTCGAGGTGTACAAATCCCCGGACGACATTCCACTTAGCTCGAGCTTTCGTTCTACGTGTCCGCTTTGGCGGCAACAGCGAAAAATAGAACCTGGGCTAGCCGGCTGACATACTCTTTCAATGTCGCCGTATAATAACTTATCCAATAACTCTTATTAATTACTAAATCGCTATTACATCTGTTGACACTGATAGCCCTGTCACAGTTAATTTGTTGTAGATACACAATTACGCGAACTACTAAGCATTATCCGTGCAGCATCCGCCACCTTCGGGTCCATAGTCAAGGATAGCCACATCATTATCTTCACCGTATACCCGCGAGGCGGTGTATAATACAAATCAACAACAATGAGTAGCAAGCCTCGTGTTTCCTAGTAAAATTCTGTCTACAACGCCGCTCGAATAGCATACTCGACCAGCCTGGGCTACACAACGGGAGATTGAACCCAGGTTGTAGCGCTATGCTCTGCGGGAAACAACTGGATTCCTGCCATCTCAACACGATCTCGCCCCTCATAAACAGAAAGCTCATCTCGCCAATCCAAACGTGCCTGGAGGAATGTCAAAAAAACACCATTAACTTTTTTCGCTGAACTCATTCAAGGAGTGCAAGTTAGATACCTGTCTCCGTAATCAATGTCAGGCTGGCAGAAGCCTCCTTGGCTAAGCGTCAAAAGAACATACTCCTTTGTGACTGCCGTGGACTCGGACAATATACAGATTCCATGAATTTCACATACCCTCACGCGATGATGCCGCAGCTACCGACAATTCTGAACACTGCCCAGTAGTCCATTTCCGGCGTAGATATCAAAATGTGGGCCACATTTCGGGCTATTTTGACGCCATTGTCAGCCATATACGCCAAACACTTTAATATCCACTCTCGCAAAGGCATGTATGTCGTAATGTTTGCAGCTTCGTAGAGAGCGGTCAATATGCCGCGGCATTCTAAGATCTGCAGCGGTGAAAATGGTGTTGCATTCTCAGATCTAGCTCCCGGAAGTATGAACTGAGGTACAGTTGCGCAGATGTCCCATGTTATTTCGGTAATCGTCTTCGCAACCAAGCTGCTGGGAGAGAGATTTCGGATGATGCCACACATCTCCAGACGTAGGATCCGGAAGGCATTAAAGACCTGAGTCGTGTAGTGGCTCTGATAAGCATCGTAGTAGTGGTCAAAGATGAAATTGTGTTGAGCATTTACACGGTGTGGCCGCCAGGAGCGTGGAATTTGGCTCTCCGCAAAGGCCAGTTGGTCCTGCAGCTCGCACGCCTGCAAAAGGACATCATCGGGCCCCAACATGGAGCTCCGCATACGGGCGCGAAGATTGACGACCCTCATCATTAGGCCGACAAATGTCCACTTTGCACTCCGCAGGTAACAATCCAAATCTTGGTAGATCGTTTGCAGAGTGTCCGGTATGGGTATGCCGGCTACACCGCAACTGATAGTGAGCGCTATCACGGTTCGGCCGGCAAGTTGGGAAGTGGTCGGATTGCTGAAGTCGGCGCTCGGACGGGCCTGCACTATGCCTAGAGCGCCTTGAATGTGACTCAGCCAAGAGCCTGGAAACCCGGGCCATCGATGGTAAATGGCCAGCTTCTCGTAGAGGTCCAGGAGAAGCACAGATTGGAGGGTTTCGTCAGAAACGGGTCGAGCAGTCCCGTCCCTAGCTGATTGCTGTGAGAAGCGAATCGCTTCTCTGACTGCCCGGATGGCAGTCAGATATTGCCAGCTGGCCAGGGGCGTTAGGTCTGGACGATTCACTTGCAGTGCCATGAACGCCAAGCTGACAGCACTGACGCTGGCCTGCAGGTGTCCGTTAGTGGAAGACATGGCTAGGAGGGGTGCCAAGGTGTTAACGCCACACAAGTATCGGTCAATATAGAGGCAAAGGAAGGTGTTTCGAGCCAGCATGTCCCAGGAGAGTTGCGGAGTGGTGGGAAGCTGAGGGGGGGGCTGGCGGGCCAAGGCCTTCTGGGCCGTGATACGCGTCTCATCGCGGAAGGCCAATTCTTTTGGGTCACGGTATCCATAGCAGGTTAGCTTAGCTCTGCGGCACTGGTTGCACCCCGCAGGATTCAGATCGCACTGAATTATATGGGAATATCGTCAGCAGCCATCTGGGGCTAGGAACAGTCCGCCCAGGAGGGAGCTTCATTACTCGGATCTTCCTCCTCCTACAGGGTAAACAGTCCCTAGACGGACGACCGTGATTCACCATAACTCTGTTTGATCGTGACTGATCGATAGGCGAGGGTAGTCAGACGCTTGGGGGCTCTGTCGGTAAGAAAATTTGCAGTCCGATGGCTCAAATATCGTACAAACCTGTGCGTTTGATCAAAGTTTGCGCTTACAAGCAGCTGGGGTCGGCCACGGTCAGCTTCCACCAATTGAGACCGTTGGAGAGCCGCCTTGCGGAACGCTAGCCTTGTTTGGACTGACGAACGGGTATTTGTCTCATTGCTTGATTAGGCTGACTAATGAAAGCTCATTCATTATGTTACGCTACAAACTATCTAGCTCCGTAGTACTAGAAATTGCTCAATCTCTGTGCACTTGTCTGAACAACCCTATGCAGATGCTGGTTGACAAGCGGCGGAGTTAAGGCTGGCTTATTAACGGCGTCCCGAGCAGAGGTGATTTGATTACCAATTTGAACATGGTTTTGGTTTTCCTCCCCTCCCTCGCGGGCAACAACAGTGATAATTCTACTCTCGTTCTCATCAATAAGGAGCCGTGTCACTCTTCACTCCTATGCGAACCTCGAACGCCCTCATCACTGAAGACAATATCCCCAATACCGCGGCTAACAACAGTGATAATTCTACTCTGTTCTCATCAATAAGGAGCCATGTCATTCTTCACTCCTATCCGTGCCTCAAACGCCCTCATCACTGAGGCCAATGTCCCGAAGACCGCCGTCTTTGTGGGCGGCACCGACGGCATTGGCAAAGCTACCCTGAAGGCTCTTGTCTCCAAGGGTTTCCCGATTAAGGTCTACATTGTAGGGCGCAATGAGGCTGGCCACCAGGCTCTACTGAATGATCTCCGAGGTTTGAACCCCAAGGCTGTCTTGGTTTACGTCGAAGGCCAGATCTCCCTGATCGCAGACTCCCAGCGTGTTGCCAACCAAATCGCCGCTCAGGAAGAACAAATCGACCTGCTCTTTCTCTCAGCAGGCTACTTGCCTTTCACTGGACGCCAAGGCGAGCAATCCAGAATACTGCTGCGGCCATTCCCGAGTCTGTTAGGCTGACGTTCATCACAGAAACTTCAGAGGGCCTGGAGGCGTCCCAAGTCGTGTCCTACTACAGTCATGTTGTTTTTATTACACGTCTCTTGCCCCAGCTCAGGATGGCTGCCAAGTCGACGGAATCCGTCCGTGTGATCAATGTCCTCGCCGCTGGCCAGGAGTCGACCGACCTCTTCCTTGATGATCTAACTCTCAAACATCCCGGCCGATTTGGCATCCCTAATTTTGCTTCGCACGCCGCTACCTCGGTGACCCTGACTCTGAAGCGGATTTCGGAGGCACCAGAAAACAAAGACATCGTTTTCATCCACTCGCATCCCGGTCTTGTTAGCACGGATCTGTTCATGAAAAGTTGGGGTGGCAAATTCGATCCAAGCCAGGCCACCGCTGCTCCACCTGCCGGAAAGTTCGTTGAGTTGACGCCAGAAGAATCTGGTGAGCGGTGCCTGTATTTGATCACAAGCGCAGAGTTCGGGGGCAGTGGCGTCCCCGTGCAGAGCGGGCGGCAGGCTGCCCAGACACTGGTCCACGGGGTTAAGGGTTCGCTGTTCTCGATCAACGATAAATTCGAGGCTCTCCAACAGGACGGTTTGCTAGCTGATCTGGAGAAAATGGGGGCCCCGCAGAAGATATGGGATCATACTTTCGGGGCAATTCACTCTATCACCAAGTCGGACTAGATCAGGGTTAACTGGCGCCGAGTCTCAAACCCCAGCTAGAACTACCTACAAGTAAAGCTCTTAGATCAGGAGCCGAAGTATAACTCTTGAATCTCAGACCATATCGAACATCACATGTAACAATCCTCACCACAAGTCGACTTCCCTCAAGGACCGACCAACAAACAGTGGAGAATGTTGCGTTTGGAATAGATGTACCTTATTCCTAATTCTATATTTTTATGGACGCTAGACCTATTACATCGAGCCATATTAAGTCAAAGACATTTTCAATTGTAAATCCTCTAAGCTCTTGTCCAGACTTATCCAGGACTCTAGTTGTCGATGGAAGTGGTAAATCGATATTTACTATGAGAGTGACTAGTCGGAGGCTGGGGGAGGGACGTTATCGAGAACCAACGCGGAAGAGTTTTGTTATGCATGGCGCCGCGCGCAGTCAATGCGCTGGGCCGGTGAGCGCCGCGAAGATATGCCCAACCGTTCAGTTGCAGTCTGCTCCTGTCAAGCCCTGTGACAGGAGTGAGAGCCATTGCCCCGCTGGTGTGTAAATGGAGGATCGGCGCTCCACAGTCCAGACACGCCCGATCTCAGAACGTATATACACTAAGAACTACCTGGCATCATTGGAATACACTTGGGTTACTACGGCTGACTCCTCCGCTCCGCTGTTTACAATGACCGGCCGCGAATAGTGCCGTGCTTACGCCAACTTATTGGCCGCTCCATTGTGAAGCTGTTTGATGCGGATTATGGAGACCAAGGTTTCAGAAGGTTACCACTTCCGCACTCTGGAGCCACCCACTCAACTTTTGCCCCTTGGTAACACCCTTTCCTAGAACCGTATCATGGCAAACGGGACAATTCTCATACGTACGTCTGGGTGACAAAACTGAGCTTCGAAGTCAAAAATATCGCCGCCAACGTGAACAGATACTTTTGAAGTCTGAAGCAACACGACAGCTCCAGAGCACGCCCCAGAGGTAAATTGGATAGCTTGCTGTACGAGCAAAGCCCAAAGAAACCAACAAGATGGCAACCCAATAACTCGGGGATACACTCCAGACGACGGGGCTAAAATTAAACAACTACCTACAGACGGCACCATAGCCGTTCAACCCGCAAACGGACAAGCGATCCGCGAACGCTTTCATCGGGATTCTGACCGAATATCGGCAAACCACGAAACGTACATTGCTTTCGAAGATGTCGGCCAGGTTGTTGCCGACACTCTCCATTCAGCTCACAGCTATCACCAAGACAACCCGGGTGCCGAGTAGTTCCACTCCCCAGGATGAAGAGCTAGCCAAACAACTGCGACGAGCGTATACTCAGGAACATGCCGAGGAAAGGAGGAAGGCGTCCGGCGTAGCAAACAATCAGAAGGGCCATATTCAAGGGCAAAATGCTTCAAGAGAAAATGAAACAAGGAGCAGAATGTCCCGGGTATCGGCTGTATAAGTAGCAACCGCCTGGCCATGCCAAGCAGACACCTGGACTTGCCATCCAAGACAGCCTGACCAGTGGCTAAGCGGGGAAGGTCGAAATTGGCGACAGTTTCTCTATTCCGTATCTATTCATTGCATATAAAGGACTTGCCCACGAATCGCTGCCATTGGGCGAAATGTAAAGTTCGGACTATATTTGGGGGTTCTGACGAAGAAATTATTCCATCGATGTGGTCTTGACATGGAGCTTGTGATTGTCGAGATTCTTGAGTGAGTATGTTCCGTCCAGCTGGAAGAGCTGGTAGAACAAACAAATGAAGCTGTAATAGTCATTGTATGGGTTTTGTTTCCTCCGAGAGTAGGCGAGTTCCCGCAGGTCATCGAGAGTACCACGGTACTTGAGGGAGATATCGATACCCCTAACCTCTTTGTAAATTCTTGCGAGCTCCCGAGGCGAGTACGCACCAGAGCGCAACTCCCAGAACCCCCCTGCTGGGGCATCGTCGCGCTGGATAACCTCGGCAGAGAACTCGGCTGCGTCCTTCTCGGTGGTCAGGTCCCAAGTCTCATCCCCAGTGCCCCATATGTCAACAGTCCTATTATCGGGGTCCCAAGGACCGTTGTTGGCAGGAGAAAAGTTGCCATGGCCGGGGAGAGAGAAGTAAACCTCGGTCAAGCCGCCGATCAACATGTAAATCGGCTTGATGGTCGAAGTCAGCTTGGCCTGTTGACAGAAGGCGATAATTGAGTCGTAGCTTTGGTGCGTGCCAAGCTCGAGTTTTCTCCAGTCGAAATTCCAGCTCGCAGCGAGGAACCGAACGATTCCTGCGCGTTCTGCCGCCCGCAGCAGAAGCAGCTGAGCATCTAAATGCATGACCGGAGTTCCCGCATATGCACAGATGATGGCATGAACCGCAGTTTGACATGCAGATCTTGGAAACTTGAGCGGAACCGACCTAAAGTGGATGTGACGCCTCGGGGGCGGCCCAATGATATAACAGAACCAACGCCAGTCCCTTTCAAATCTCAGTTGCGGTAGGTTTCCGGCAAGTTATGCTCGGAACACTGCTTAGCAAACATCAATCAGGCCTGAGAGTTATATTACATAGCTTCACTTCGGCAAAATTTCACAGGCAGCTGTTCCCACCGGCCAGATGTCTCGGATGTTCACTCTAGTGGCAGAAAATGTTACCCCAGCATCGGCCTCCAACAAGAAACGGGTCGGATTTTAAGAAAAATCAGAGCCAGGCAGCGGTATAGATTGAAGCCATGCAGTCTCATGGCGATGATAACAAGCGTCAGCGCAGGGCCAGAAGATTGCACGTCGTCACATTGCCGGTGCTTCTCCGGATTTTCTCACAATATGTGGATTCTTGCGCCAATCCTAAGGAGGCTAGCCTTCCGTTATGCTAGTCATCCGTCCTCCACACATGCGCTGTGGATGTCTCGCAGGTTTGTCAACATGTTCGGACTTCGGACGGTCTCGCCGTGACCTGTTCAATAGAATAGGACAACCATTTGTCAGACGTTTCGGGAAAACTTGGCAGGGACCAAATCGTATCATAGCCTAAGATGCATAAATCCCTGGAGCAATTGCCAGCCGCCCAGCACGTTCTCGTCTCCATTCAAACCTCATCATAGCCATACCCAAATTACTCTTCATCGAACAATCGAGCTTTCACTATGGCTCACCGTCAGTACGAAGAACACATCTGCGTCACCCGCGAGATTAATGCTCCTATTGCAGACGTTTGGGGCATTATCGCCGGCTTCGGCGCCGAGAAGACTTGGTACCCCGGATGCCTTCGCCTGTCAGTTGAAGGCTTCGGACTCGGTAGCGTTCGCACATTCGAGTACGAGTATCCCGCCGGCAAGCACAAGGGCGAGCGTTACACCTTCTCCGAGGAGATGACCGAGGTCGACGCCGCGAACCACTCCATGTCGTTCAGGGTTCGCAGACCTGATTATCCCGACATGATTGCGTACGGCACTACGGTTCTGGACCCTCTTGGGCCCAGCAAGACTCAATTCCGCTGGCTCGCGAATGGCAGCCCTCTCCCTGAAGAAAATAAAGCGATTCTGCAGAAGGATCTCAAATTCCGATTCAACCAATTGATCGATGCCATTGCCGCAGCTGTCGAAACTAAGCTATAGTTGCGACGGTCCTCCAGCACGGAAGCGAAACCTTTTGCGATACGACAATGAAACCGGATATACGAAGTATTTCAACTCTACGCTGATGGAGACGCCTTGACTCATGCCGTCTTTCCGGCGAGAGAACTGGCCGAATGGAGCGAGTGAGGTAGAAAAATGGTATTCGATGTGATGGCTGCCAGCGACCGGCAGTGTGGAGTAAAGGAGGAGGCAGGTTCGGATATTCAGAAGCAGTGCATGATGCCTCGGGGGCAATCGAAGCCACAGCCCGAGCTCTGAAGGAAGGAGATGCTGAGGAAAGTCGTACGGCCGTAACAACGTGGTTGAGACTATTTAGTTATCGGTGGTGCTGTATGGTCACATTTGGCTAGAGAATTGATCATGGGCTAAAGGTCCTATAAAGCTTACTGCTCGGCACCCACGCACTAATAATGCAGCTGAAGTCCTTTGCTCACCCATTTCCAGACCCATTTCTAAAATATCCATTATCCACAAGATACCATCTTTCCAAATTAGGCGAGACAATCTTATCCTTAGAGACCTCTAGATAGAGATAACCACCGACACAGCCAAGGGTCACCCCCGGCAAGGAATGCTGACGCGCGAGCCATAACTAAAACTCACCGAGATAGAAGTGGCGAGAACTTCAAGAAGAGATGGAACACCCTCGTAAAATACGCTAGGTGAGCTTCACTATGACTGTGGGGCTGAGTTGGGCTCCCACGATCGGCCAGTGTACGGCCACGCTCGATGGCCATCACGGCTCGGTCGAGTCGATCGTATGGTCGAGTGACAGCCGGCTCGCGTCTGGGTCCTACGACAACACCGTAAAAATCTAGGATCCCACGACCGGCCAGTGGACGGCTACACTCGAAATCGGCTATATCACTTCCCTTGAGTTTAATATCTCGGCACCTCAGTACCTCCATACTAGTCTTGGTACTATTGATCTAAGCCCTACTATAATATCTAGGTGTTTAGACACCAATACTAACCTTTAGAGTCCTTTGCCTCGGACTGTTGGCTATGGTTTGAAAAAAGACAAAATCTGGGTGACATACCGAGGAGAGGATCTGCTATAGCTTCCCTCGGAATATAGACCCGACATATCGGCTATCTTAGAGGGAAGTATTAGCTTAGGCTTTCGCTCGGGGCTTGTGCTGATACTATAGTTCTCACAATACCCTCTTATACCGAAGCGCTACATATAGGGTTAGTGTGTCACAGCTCTTAGAGTATTTATATCTTCTCTCCTAGCGTGCCACAGAAAGGGTCTGGGAGGACGAGTAAATCTATAGTATCATTTTCCTTTGTAATCCTTGAGTGTTTTAGAACTTGCTATAGTGAAGCTATAAACTGGAACTAAGGGGGATAGAGGAAATGCGATGTGATGTGGCATTATTAGTATTAAAGGGACATAGCCCAGTCTTAGTACTGATGAGGAAGGCGGCTCCGTTAAAGGTAACAAAGAGGTTTGAGCTACGTAAGTAGGTTCTAGGCCTACTGATAGCTACCTAAATATCTTACATGGAAGTCAAACTGGCTGGGGCGATTATGAGAGGCAAAGCTAGCCGGACGACAGCCATGGGCCGGCAATTCGATTATGTTCCACTTTCACGGAAGCATACCGAAGTTCCGAACTTGAAATACCACCTCTGTCACGAAGCATACGAGTAGCAGGACTCTCCAAGAGAACTGCCGCGATGGAGAACGGATTGCACCTGCTGATCCGCCGCAATCCATTACTGGAGCGGCAGAAATTGAATACGAAAGGGTGGATAGGCGGCGCTGGGAATGCGGGGAGAATGCTCCTATTTCGAGGATTTGCGAAGGAAATAGCCCCACTTATTAAGGTTAGCCAGCGCTGAGGGTTGGCCTTGGCAGCAAAGGGTTCAGCTGCCCAACCAGAAAGGCTACGTCGACAGGTTCCTTCATGCCACGCGTCAAGAGGTTACTTCGTCCCATGATTCTTGTATCATTGAAATATGTAAGCAAAGCAGCGAGGAGGCCTTTGTAAGCAGATTTCGGTATCCTCGGAGTTACGAATGTCCCGCGGCATTACACTTTATCTACTTGGATGCACCACAAAGCTCTCGCTCAGCCATGCTCATAAGTGAAGATTAAACTGACGAAGGGGATTGCCTCCTCTATTTCTCTCCCTGCTGAAAACCAAACTTCGCCTCAACAAGCACAAGAACGTATCGAGACGAGTCTTATCACATTACAAAGCGCAACGGACGACATGCCCACCGATATCCAAACCGATATTCTCATTGTTGGCGCCGGTCCCGCCGGTGCCAGTTTGGCCGCTTTCCTAGGCCAAAATGGTACTGCCATTCGGTACTTCCAACAAATAACACAGCTGGCTAATGTGTCGAATCTAGGGTTAAGTGGACTAGTCTTGGCCAAGGACTCGGCGACGGCATACACCCCAAGAGCTCACGGAATGAATCCGTTCGCCCTCGGTGTGTCACATTCACACAATGCAACGAGGCTATGCCCTGTTAATACGAAGTAGAGTGCCTTCGTGACATTGACCTTGAAGACGAAGCTCTACGTCTCGCGATCCGAGGCCCGCACACGCTGTCAATGCGCTTCTCCAAAACCTTAATTGGAACAGAGTACGGACGCGTTGCCGCATGGGGAGAACAGCCCACAGTTGCTGCAAGTTACGCACTAGATTCCAGAAACAGGAACACTGGCTGACGTGGCCGCGCTGTCTTAGGGAAAGATGAAAGAAGTCACGCCTTGCGAATATGTAGACCTTCCGCAAAGATACCTCGAGCCACTGCTCAGCCGATACGCCTCCCATCACAATTTCCACATCCGGTTTTCAACCGAAGTGGTGAGCGTCGAGCCCTTGGATACGCATGACAGTGAAGGTTTTCTTTGCACTATCCGCGACTACATCACACAGCAGACACTTCAAGTCCAAGCCAAGTATCTTTTCGGTGCCGACGGGGCTAGGAGTGTGGTTTCCAAGTCCCTTGGCTTTGCGTACTCGAGTAACCCGGCTGGTATCACGGCTTGCAGTGTTCTTCTACGTGCCGATCTCGCCAAGTACATGGTCGAGGAGCGAAAAGCCTCACTCAGTTGGGTCGTCAACCCGGGCAACAAGGTTTTCCCGGGAGTCATTACGCACCTCCGGGTCGTTCGACCTTGGAATGAATGGGTTATGATGGCATTTGGCCCCGATGGCAAGAATCCCTTTGCGGGGCTGGGCTTGGATGACCCAAAGCTCGTTGCCTTTGCGCGAGAAATTATTGGTGATGAGTCGATTTCCATCGAGATTTTAGCCTTAGATCCATGGACGGTACGCGACTCGGTCGCCGTGTCGTACAGCAAGAACGGCTTAAACGCATTTATCTTGGGGGACGCGGCCCATCGCCATCCACCTGCCTATGGATTAGGCAGCAATACTTGCCTCCAGGATGCCTATAACCTCGCCTGGAAAGTCGCCTTCGTTTCCAATGGCCTGGCTGGTCGCAGCTTGCTTGATACATTCAGTCACGAGCGTCAACCTGTCGGGAAAACGCTTGTGCGAGAGTCCAACATCCAACTTCGAGCCAATAATGAAATCTGGGAAGCGTTGGGATCATCGACTACGCCATCAGATAAAGGGTTAGATTCGGCTGTCAAGCTTGCCTCGGCATCGGTCGAGGGCTCATCGCGCCGCGCCAAACTTCACCACGCATTAGAGATAAAGCGGCAAGAGGTTGAAAGCCTAGGGCTTGCCTATAACCAGTGGTATACTTCCGAGGCCGTTTACTCGAAGGATGAAGATGCCCCTCGGCCGAGCCTGGAAGGAAACCCAATTGTCGAGCTTCAGGTCAGCACATACCCAGGTTCTCGATTGCCACATGCATGGCTCGATATTCCCGAGCGCGGGCGCATGATATCGACACTTGATCTTGCCGGAAAAGGCGCCTTCTGCCTTCTTACAGGAGTGGGCGGAGAAGCTTGGCGAGCTGCCGCTGAGAACATCCAGAATAGGACTGGCATACAGATTAGATCCTTCGGGCTTGGTCCGGGGCTTGATTACATTGACGTGCACAGAGACTGGCACAAGAGGCGAGGGGTTCAGGATGACGGGTGTGTACTTGTGCGGCCCGATAGATTCGTCGCCTGGAGATCAGATCGGCTGGCTGAAAACTGCACCAAGAAACTGGAGCAAGTTCTCGATGCGATTTTGGCAAGGCATCAACTTAAGTAGATGCTGTGGCCCAGTATGAAGATCTTTGTCTCGCCTCAGTAGGAACTATTGAATTATATTGGACTGATGTGCCATAGTAATAATACTTCATTAAATATTCACCCAGGGCTTAGCAATATGGCAAATTATCTGAAGGTGAGAGCGGCTATGCAACGACAAGTACAACGTTTCCAATCTTTGAACTACAAGAGGTCGGTTCTTTGCCCCCGGATGTGTAGAAAATGTGCCGAAGAAGAGATTTGTTCACAACACTAGAGGTCCCTGTGTTCCTCTCGTGCCGCGATCGAGTCCAACCAGTGCACTGCGCAGGTCGGCCAACATTTTATGACACCTGCTTGTAGCTAACGGTTTGTAGTTTTGCAGAATCTCTCGGAGTAATGGCGTTTAAAGGAAGAGTGAGAGAAGGCGGAGGCGGTGTTGTAAGAGGCGCTGGCTTGGTTAATGCGTATTTATACCCAGGAGAAATTTTTAGAGTGTCGGAGTTTAGAGCTTTTCCAGCGGGGTATGCGTGTATTGGACGAGGAAGATGGTATTTGTTTGTAAGAAGATGCTTTGTTAGAGGAGTAGCAGCTATTAGGGATGTATGGTCTTTTGGGGGTTTTAACGTGATTAACTAGAGTGTGATAGGGTTCGAGTTACTGTTAGCATAGGGTGATCAGGGTTCTGGCGGTGAAACTGTTAAACCAGCCGCTGGGAGTGTTCCAGGTGTTTACTAGGTTCCTATCAGTTTTTACTAGCATTATATCCTAGCTATTTGACTAGATACTCTAGCTTGCTGGCTATTTTTCTTTTCTTTTATTACTTTTATACTTCCATCTTTACCTCTTTCTTTCCCGTCTTTGCCACCGGGTCGAGATTTTACCTAGTCCTGCTCCCAGTCACGCAACAATGGAAAGCCAGCTGATTAAAGAATACGACAACCAGGGCGGACAATACGGCGACTATGCCGCACAAATACCCTTTGGAAAGCTAGAAACGGAGTTCTTCCGAGCTGCCTTGTGCGAATGCACGGGACTGAGGCTATAACCACGATGACATCGAGGCGATGACTACTACAGACTTTGGAGAATGGGACCCAACTTCGGATACCGCGCATCCGTCCCAGCTCTTCGCCAAGGTGGAAACAGTGTTTCAGCTCTGGATGTCCATGCTAAGACGAAGCGCTGATCGCATAGACATCTCTCCTAGGGCTTGTCAGAGTGCCTTCTATAAAATTTAAGGAAGACTTATGGCTTGGTCACCCGGGTGGAGTCTGTTTACTCGTTTTGTTAAGTGCCTCCCTTTAGCTGTCTCACTTGTTTTTGGGAGCTTTAAAGCCATATTCTTTGATGGGGCAATCACGAATGACTTGGCTTACGTGATTTTTGTCTGGCCTATCGTTATCCTGATAAGAGGCTTTATATTATTCCTAGTAATTATCGCAGAAAGTCGACCAACACTTGTAGAAGCGGATGAGCTTGGAGACAAACCGAAATCAGACAAAGTTAGAGACTTGATGATTGAATTCCTAAGGGGGAGATGGGCGTCTGAAGATAAGGATATGGCTTTTACTCTTGGCGGTATCCTTCCTGTACTTGATATCTAGGCCCTTAGGCCAGACTATAGCTTACTGCTTGGAGAGGTGTACCGACAGCTCTTTTGTGACCTCCTAAGATAGAATGCTGGCTTTACTATTCTTCTTATAAATGTAAAGACTCTGAGGGACGCTCAGACTACTCTTGGCTTTAAGACTTAGAGTATCTATTGTCCTAGCTAGGTGCTAGATTGGTTTGGACCCCTTAAAAATAAACACGGCTAAGCCTTGTTTCCCTCTAAAAAGGCTACTAGGTCTGTAGACTAGTATTTTTTGGCACATGCTAGGGCTGTCGCTTTACCACACGCTGCGCTAACTTCTTCCCAGATACTAAGAATGACTACCACGAGGCCTTGGAATGAATTTCAGCTCTGGCTAAACACTCGAACTGATAAGGCGAGAAGGCGCCTGACAAGCGCTATCCTATGTGCAATAATTTCCTCAGATGGCACCCAGCTTGTAGTACATGGTAGAATTCTTGGCGAAGTTGTATATACGACGCATATACCTGGCACTATCAACCCGAATGACCTATGTGGCGCGGATACTTTAACAGCTGTACGGATTCTAAAGCCCTCCCTTATCCTTATAGTGAAGTAGCTTTGCGAGGCTGACTACCTTACTAAGTTATCTAGACAAACTTTAAGCATAGACACGGTGTATCTGACACTCAGCAGGAAGTATTGGAACAATGTGCGAATAGAGGAGCTGAGACAGGTATATAAGGAAGTGTTTAGGCGCCTTTTAACTATAAAGCTGTACTTCTTGGATGTGATCTTGGCCTGTTTTGCGGAGCTACATAGTCTACTGCTTGGGGTAGATGTATTGAACGATTCTAGCATCTTGGGAGCTGTTGAAGCGCTTATGCGTGACTAATCAGCTGATCTAGGTAGATGTACCCTAGCCTTATCTATATATATGTCCTTATGTGACTCAGCGACAGTGGCAGATATCTAGCCACCTACTACGCTTGAAGTCTTTTTAAGGGTCTTTAACTTTCTGGCGAAAGATTAGCTACATTTGGTGGTGATGAGCGATGGGATGATAGGGCGAACTCTAAGGAACAGAGTAATATCGGACCGAGTCGCGGTCACTGCTGGTGTTCCTTCATCACTTATCCTAAGACCTTGCCTCAGGGGGGTTGAGGACTACCAGAACAGATATTAAGTGGTAGGGCCAATTTTTGTGCACGACTGGATGGATGGTTCAGCATTTCCGGTTGATGCTAATGATATAATTTTGGTGTGATCAAATAACGTAGTCCACCAGTAAGTGGGCCGTACCCCCGAGTGGGTCACTCTATAATATATAAAAAATCAAGAATTTCTTAACATTCCAGCTCCATCAATTCTTATTAAAATAATATAAAACTTTTATATTACAGTTAAATAACAATAATAAGGCCCTATAAATTTTATTAGACTTTTTAAAAATTCTTTCTTTATTTTCTTAATAGCTTTACGAAAAAATTACACGAAGTACTTGGAGTTAAAATCTATTGACTAAGTCATATAAAGTTTAGAAATGAAATTAGAAGATATTTAAGTAAGAATTGGTGGTGTAAGAAGGTTAAGAAATTCTCGATTTTTTGTGTGACATTGAGTGGCTGCTACGGTTCGTTTTGGAAGGTAAGGTATGGTAAAGTCTGGCCATTGAATGGCTATGGAGGGCGTTGCTAAGCTAGTTATTTTCCCTTGTAAGGTGGCCTAAGCTTGTGCCCCTACCTACGTAGATATCCACGTACGGCTGGCCGTGGCCACCTAAAACACTCGTCAAACGTGACCATTCCATCGTCGTAACTAGGGCCCCTACACGCGTGGAAGCTATGCACGCGTGGCTGGCGGTAGCCACGTATATAAGTATAAACCAAACTGTAACAGTGGCCCGCTCGGGGGTATGGACCACTCGCTGGTGGACTACGTTAGCTAACCTGTATTTTATAACATAGCTCCAGGTATGTTTTTAACCATGTTTTCAATTTGGGTAATCAGATAACGCAGGGGTTCTCTTGTTTCTAGAATCTGTGTGACTATAAGAAAATATCGTGACCGGTTCTGTCTCATGTTTGTGTCTCAAATGTCTGTCATCGTACACAATCCGGAGTTAATGATCCATGGAACGTGCCGCCTACATCAAAGTTCAGTCCGATTTTACAAGAAGTTTACTGTGTACCTTGAATGACCTCCTGTGCACTGCTCCCATACAATGCTCTTAGGCACTGCTATGGGCAGGTAGTGACTGGCAAGACTCGAAGGGGTACTTGTTAGTACCTTGCGTGAGTAGGTCGGGTGTCGACAAGACTAGTACAGTGTTAAGTCAGTGATAGATGTATAGCTCTTTTGCCGCCAGATTAAGCGGTGTAACCTGTGTAATTCAGCGGTAAAAAAGCCGTCTCATTGTTTTAAGCAAAAACTATTAAAAAATATTATACTTAGTTTTATAATATAAAAAAACATTATAATTATATTATAAAATAATAATCTTAATCAGCTAACTAAAATTTAATAACTTAGCAGCGACACTTGAAGATGTCTGCTGCCTCGGATATCTACACACAGCAGCGTCGGCTGCCACTCCGACGGCCCCCAACCGAAGGTAGGTTAAACGCTTGCCACCAATGCCCGAGCCGTGTGATGCGCACCAACAGCCCCAACGTTAGTAGCGTGTCTTCGGCTCTCGGGTTTCTCAATTCCACAGATGACAGCGATCAGCCCAGCCAGCACACTCCCCTCAGCCCCAACGGAAGCAAACAACAAGAAACCCTGCTAGATACAATCGTGGAACCCAATAGCTTTACCGGTAGGATGTTTGTTGGTGGTGGGAAGCTCATGGTGGGAAGCTCATGGTTGGCATGCTGTCTCACGCTATCTCATGCTACCCTAGACTTTCACCAACGCTTCGCAGATTTGTTGGTTGTTGGCTGCAAATGTCGCGTCATTGCATATGGCCCCCAGTCGTATTCAATGTGATTCCGCTTATATATTCAGGATGCCTTGGCCCAGGTTGACTCCTTGAGTTAAAAACAGTAGTTGCTGGACCAGACTCGAAGCCGTAGAAGTTGAGCTCAGTTACTATTCCAGTGCCTACTCACCGATCTACAACTCTTCTGCCTAGAAAGACGCGATAACGCCGGTATCCGGAAATATGAAACTTTTTGGTTTTCATTCACTTTCTTGGTTCGGGTTGGTCGCTCACTCTTGGTTGGGTGCTGCCACGCCTGCATCTATGCCTCCCGCCCTCGCCGATCGTCAGATCATCGTGGAGCAGTGGTGCTGCTATCAAGGCTGCCAGACTTGCAATTTCTATGACTGTTCTAGGCGCGAATGCGGTGGCTCGGAAGTAAGTTCCAAGAGCATATAAAGCACACCCTTCTTGCCATATGGAATGCCCAAGCACAGGTCATACTGACGCACCATTGTGGCTGTTTCTAGTTTATCTTCTGCTGCGCTCTCATCGTTTCCGGAGTTGCCGAGGACGGAACAAAGGAGTACTCAACCGCTAATGGCTTGAATAAAGTCCACTTCCTTAATTGAAGAGCTGGTTTAGTGCATAGCTGTTTTCTTCACGGTCCATGCGACGTAGAAACATCCTAACGCTAGAGACGCTCTGAGGAAACCGGCGTAGATCGCATAGCCAACTTGAGCAATACAGTTTCCCATGTTGTTTGCATTCTACGCGGGTTACAAAAGTCCTTTCCTTTTGTAGCTAAGCCAGCATGTACTCCATCGGCGTCCACTTTATTCCGAATGACGGGATAAGATTGTTCCGCCCCTCACCTCTCCGTGCGGCAGATATCCCGTCTCTGCCCCATACAGGCAGCCAATCCTACCAATGTGTAGCTGTTTACAACCAAAATGACTGACAATCAACCAGAACAGCGGGTCTTAATAGGGAGGAGGAAATGCCAGGTTACTCGTAGTCTGGTTTATAAAATAAAAACCCATTTAGACGATCTCGCATTTCTTCCCCGTGTCCCGCTAACTGCTTGGCTAGAGCTGGCCAATTGGAGGTAATAGGTCGGTGACGTTGTAACCAGCACCAGCTTTCCAGTTCCTTGCAGCAAGCTGAACTCGCCTACTCGCAACGTCGCAATATGCATGCCGGGTCCTCCTAGAGTGCTACCTTCCCTGGGCCCCTAGGCCCGTCCTAAGAGTGCTTCCGGTCTACCTCAATGACGTAGGCTCCTTAGATTGGTCCTAGAATTTTAGCCGACGCACTAGCGACACGCTACCATTGTTTTCAATGTTGAATCGAATGCCGACATGTCGGGCCTTCAACCTTATTACTTTAGATCGTTGTACTCGCGTATCCGGTCGAATACCATTCCGGTGCAATCGCCTGCCGTCTGACGCCTGAAGGGTCCAAGGCCATGAGCTAGGTTTCCGTCACACAAGCAAATGAAAATGTTGTTTCGATATGCTCCAAGGGTTTAGCACTTCGATGAAAATGTTTACCACAAAAGCTCATTACCATATTATATATAATGATTCTGGACTGAGGGAATACACATCTACACATAACTAACAGGGATGGAGAATAGCATGCTTTGGCCACCAATACTGCCCTCGAAACCATCATTGAACGTGGAGGTAGGAAACCTGGAGTGATGTTAGCCCGTATTATGGCGTACTGAAGGGCCGATCTCCAAATATCCCTACCTTGGTATACTCCCATCAGCTGCCTTATTGGGATATCCTGCATCTTTCTAGTTCGTGGTTGTGTCACATGGCTTAGAGGCCATTGTGGTACCGTGAGGTTAGGTCTGTAGCCAAACCATCGCTAACCATCACGATGTTTACATGACGATCCAGAGTTGTAAGACGGCGCTGTATTTGACCCGAGCATGCTTGCATAGAGAAGTATAAAGGCGATCATGGCCGAGGGCGTTGAGCCCATCTGCATCGCCACTGCCCATTAATCCTTGCCCGCTATCTAACCAACCTCCAGCTCAGACAACAGCCATGAAGCTCTCAGCTGTCATTGCCATCTCTAGCCTCGCCTCTGTGCAGGCTTCTTGGACCTTTGATGCCTACTGCCCCGATGCCCTAGCCCATCCCCAGGCCTGGTCTGGGTCAGGCAACAAGGCCTGCACTTCTTTCAGCCCCACCTGCAAGAAAGGCGATCATGTATGAGATGTCATACCCTCTTCCCCTCTAGCCAATCACTAATTGTGGCAATATCCAGATTGAATGGGATAGAAGCGTACTTTCTAGCTGCATTCTCCGTCTTTATTCTGGACAGCCGTGTACCGCAGCGCAGGAGCTTGGATCGTCGGGTGCAGACTGGTACCACGAACTTGGACAGGCTGTGGGCGCCTGGGGCGTGACGGGCTGTTAATTTTCTGGAATGTCGCGCTCGGAGTCTGTCCTGGTGGATTAAGCACAGCTGATCAACTAACTATCTGTGTTCAAGAGCCAGGCAGAACGCGATTGCCGAGGAGAGCATCAATGATACTAGGGGAACTGCGGAAAAGGGTTAAAACTTCTATTCGCCTCCAGCGTTCGAAAATTCTTACCTGGTCTCCTAGATTTAGATGCAATATGTGAATGCCATGCAAACTTGGAGAAATCTTGACTGATTTCAAAGAATTGGTCGAACGAAAACCCATGAATCCACGATGTAGGCACATCACGCACAGGGAGAATGGAGAGCGGGGCTGAATTTGTCTGCTCAAGCCCGTACGGTTCAGGTTTATGTACTCTCACGGCATTGTCTGCAATAATCTAGATCTTCGTGTCCCAGAATCCATCGTGCCCAGTTATATAGTGCTATTGAGACTCATAGCGGCCCAAAAAAAACTCGGATTGCGTTATTCCGTACGGAATTTTCATAGCTGTCCTGGTCATTGGCTCCCCTTACCAAGCGCCGTCTCACCTCCACTTCGTCGTAACCGTTCGGATACCGCAGATACTTTATCCTTTGCTCAAGCCACGCTCTAGCTCTATTACCGTTGGTATCAGGGCCGAGCTGCAGGTCGTTTGGTACGAGGTCTACCCTGTCGCGGAAGCCACGACGTGCCTCGTGCAGTGACCAGAGGCGCAAATGTTTGAGCGATTTTGCCTCTCGTCCGAGCATCGATACCACTTCATCGCAAGTGCCATCCGTGACGAAGAGATGCTCCAGCCATATAGACTGTAATGTGGCACCGTGCTTTCGGACAATGGACTGGAGCGTGGCTTGGCTCGCCGGAACGCCATGCACACTTAGGTCCACAAGGTGTGGGAAGTGTAGACTCTGTGCCAGCATAGGCAAAAGTCTCCCAGGAAGCCCAAGTCCTTCGCTTACAGCGCGGAAGAGATGTATATGTAAGGAGGTCAAGTTTGGCATCAACCGTAGTAGACGGATTACGTAGTTGATTTCATCACCGGGGCCACTCTTCTTTCGGCGCTTTGGGCGGAGATGCCCGGGAGTAGTGGACAGGCTGATGGAGAAGTGTTGGAGGCGACTCGCCACCGCGGCGAAGCTGTTTGCCGTAACCGTTCGCTCAAGGAAATCGGAAACATGGTGCATTGGAATGCTGCACATCAATGTCTCCTGAAAAATCACGAGTTCCTTGAGATTTTGCGGCTCGGCGCGGGCTATCGAGGTTAAGAGGACCCCGTAGCCCTGGAGAGAACGGGTCCATAGTCCCTCATGGTCCAAGTAGTGTGTAGTCTCCGGGCCTTGTCGCCAATTCTCTTGGAGTACTACCGCTGCCTCCAGCTTGATGGCTTGGACATTTGGGAGTTTCATCAAGATTTCTGTGAGCATGCTGCACATTTGCTCTTGTCGAAAGGCTTCCTGCTCGACAATGCGCTCTGCAATCCAAGCCTGTCGTCGGGCGATACCTGCTGGCCCGTAGTCTGCTTCTTCAGGGGTTTCAGTGGGAAAACCTCTCGGCGCTGTAGGGTCCCTTGTGCAGTCACCCTTGTGGAAGTGAGGGCAGACGAGATTTATTCGCCGGACAGCCATACGCAATGCAGGAATGGCTGCAATCCCCAGCATACGGTCAAGATCGGGACGAGAGAGATCGGCATGCTGCACTTCAAAATACCATGGGAAGGCCCATTCGAACGCATCCATGGTTGCTCTAGAGGCGAGCCTGAGGGAACGTAACGAATTGAGATCGAGGTCGGCAAAGATCAGGAAGCGGATCTCGAGGGGAAGCTTCCGGAAAGCGAGGGTTGCCATGGTCAGGAAATTGCCAAGTGGTAGATGTGGCCTCGGAGAGGAATTCAAGCGTACAGAAAGTTATCGGAGCGAGGTGGCTGCCTCTTTAACGAGCACAGATGGTCTGCCTTCCAACAAGTGGGGCTGAGTTGTTGGTCGCGACAAGCCGCTCCTGCCTAACAATTATATTATATAAGTAATTAACCAATTCTCCCCTCTAACCCACTTTATCTACCGATCTAAACAATGCTATCTTTAGCTAAGTTAGTGATAGTTATTTGGCTTGTCGCCACGAATTGCTTTCTGTGTTCTATATAGGCTGTGACCAGTCTTAAAAATGTCTCAGCGATAGGCTTGCCGGTTTACTCATAGCAAGGATGCAAGAAAACCTATCAAGGCACTTCTACTCATTGGATACATACGCTGCCTCTGGATGTTTTATGGGTTAGGTCCCTTGGCATGTGGGAGGACCGTAGTCTCGATGTCGGTAGGCTAAAGTAAAACTGATAGTTATGCATCTCCGTGCATTTTAGTAAAGTTATCCTTAGATATTGTCAAATATGAGGTATGGCGCCAACCTACTTGAACACTATTTGCTTCGGGAGCTAGCCGCTTAGCAAACGAGGGACTCGGACAAACTCAGCTAGTAATTGGGCTATTGTCAGAGAGGTCTCCATGTGCTATGTCACCGGCAGTGTCGATCATTATAGGATTTCCATAGCGATCCTCTAAGACTCAACTGAATAATTCCCTCAGTCGAAGAATGCCTTGCGACGAGCTGCAGCTGCAGTGCTGCAGGTATGCGCCGCGCTGATTCGCGGTGGGATCAAGTTCAGCATGCCCAATGCAGCAGTGATTCGTCAGCGACAGTGACATGCGCAAGGCCTGCAGACCTGGCGAACCAGTTAGGCAGATACCAGCTACAGATGGCCGCGCGACAGGTCTTTACCTCCGGGTATCCCAATTTCAGTTTTGTTGGGCGCATCTCTGCACGTCTAACCAGAAACTCCAACTTTCCGAATATCCCATATCCGAAATGGCCAACTGGGGAAGTATCGCCGGCGCGCTTGTGACGGGTCGAAACGAGAACTCGCTGGCCCTTGCGAATGTCAATTTTGATTTTGCACTTTTTAAAATCGAAGCGCCCAAGGAATTCCAACAACTAGGTGAGACGCTAGCACCATGGCGCCGCGAGGCTGCCGAGAGTGGTTTGACACACAAAACCGCGCGTAAGCTAGGAGCTTTGTTTGAGCAAGTTGCTGTTCCCGTCGACGAGCTCTTCAAGGCCTATGGCGAGCGTGTATCCGAAATTGCCGCGTCCGAAGCCAACAACCCCAGGGGATCTCGCCAGCACGGCCTATTCCAGAGCAGGGTTGGCGCCGACGGCACGACCATCTGGGCAGCTGCGACCTCGGGAAAGACAGCCATTGCGATGAACCTCCTCGCTTGCATGCTCGCCCGCCTGTGGCCAGCCTCCAAAGCAACGTCCATCTGGTCCGAGCTAGTCAAGGTGAGGAAGGAAAAAATTGCCGAAACATGCGACGGAAGCGAACCGTCGCACATGGCCGCCATCGCAGCCTCCCAGCAGGACATCAGCCGCAAGGAGCTGGCCGAGTGGGACGCCAGCGCTCGTGCCTGGCTCGCCGTTGCCGACAAGGCTAAGCTGCAGGAGAGCCAGGAGATGGAGACCGTCATGGGCGGCCTTAGCCTTCTGGTCGACAATAGCGTCGACGTATACACTAGCGTGCTGCGAGCTTGGCAGATGTCGTTGACGGCCATGGACAGGCTCGTACGCGGTATGCCACAGCGCGTAAGCAATGGCGCGGTCTTAATTGCCATTTCAGCCTGGCATATTTATCCCGATATCGTGATGTTCGGTTCTACCGCGAAGAATATTGTTCAGAAGGATCGTCTTGTCCGTCCAGGGGGCCGCCTAACGGTTGGGCTCGAGGATTCTATCCCTGATAGCGGACAAGGAGTCCACTGGTCGCTTTCGCTAGCCCATCTTCGATACTATGGCGATCCGATATTGTCAACCGGCTATTCTAGCGACGAATCAAAGGTACCATTCGATGATTTTGTTCTCGCTGTACTAGGAAGCCTCTTGGCTACTTGGGCTGGAGAAAACTTCAATGCCAACTTCGAGAAGGTTGAGGCCGCCAGATTCATCATTTGTCTGTGGGAATATCTCGAGCGATTACCACGCGCAGTAGATGATGATGATCATGTGCTAGACCGCGTCCGGCAGTTTGCTACCCTCCGTGGAAACTGGCTTTACCTGCTAGTGTCTGCTGCACGGTCCCTGGTTGAAGTCGGGAGTCCTGACTCGGGTCGGATACAGCGACTGGTCTCGACGGGAATCCGCAGAGGTTCGAACCTTTTGGGTGCCCAAGGAGAAAGCGCCCCAGAATCTTTTTTCGGATTGTCGAATCCAACAACCCTGTTATCTCTAGCCTGGAACTCGGAGTCAATTGTCGCATTACTACGTCAGCTGGTTAAGCTACGGCATCTCGAGGACAGGAGCCCTATAATCAGTTACAGAAATCGCGCCACGAATATGATTGAGTACACCACCGCCGTACCCGTTCTACTTCCAGGGTTAATGAGTAGCGATGAATGCGCTCCTCATGCTAGTCACGTTCGCTGGATCAACATTAAGTCTTATCATCGATTAGACGAATGCTCGTGCCATGGCCCATGTGGCGCAGGATGTCCATGTCTTGAAGCTAAGAAGCTCTGTACTATCAGATGTCATCCAAAGCAACTACAGAGCGCAACTCCCGACTTTACCTGTAGCAATACCAGAAAAGGAATGATAGAGGCTCAAGGAGAGATCTGCTTGGAATACAACCCCAATGACGTCCGACTTTTACATAATCAGGAAATATTATCCTGGCATAATCCAGACCGGCTCCTTTCTTCCGTGGGATACAACCCGACCGAGGGGGATGATTGGCCAACAAAACCATTTTGCTTGCTGGATGGAATTAATTACCTCAACGAGAAAGATTCTTCGAGGACCTTAACGTATGATTGCATCTTCGGGAGCATAGACGAAGGAGCCATCCTCGTCCGACAGGATGTGGTTTCAGGCAAAGAAGATCTGGCTTGCAAAACTCAGAATTTATCAATCGCTGAACTAATATACGTTCTGAACGGGGACGAACTGTCTCCCGTACAGATGCTGAGGCATTTTCGGAGAATATGGGACCCGCCTCAGAACTTAGCGGTAGTTGCGCCTCACGGCAGGCGAAGCACACTCAGCACGAAGTTTAATCCTTTTATTTCTTCCATGAAGGCTCTATCTACGGCCAAGAGTATTTATAAACTATTGCCAGGAGCTCGAATAGCCCTCCGTTTACTGGAACGCAATCTAGGAGTGTCGGAATAGCTACCCCCGCTTCCCGTTGCCGCAGGATCCTGGGTCGACAACATCTTCGCGCCGTTCGTCATTGATACTCCCCAAGCCCTAGCGTGTGTTACCATGTTCGATACAGGAACTCTAGACGTCTCTCCAGGCGAACTAACCAATGTCTTCGCCGTCTCAAGTGGGAATTCAATCTACGCAGTCTCGCCATTATTGACCGATCCCTACGACGACTGTCGTAAGTTCGAGTTGACTCACCTTATCGGGAACATTGGCCGCGCGGGGGTGGCCATGATGATCCCCCCTACCAACCCGCGCATCTTCAAGCCGGGGCTGGAGACTTGGAATCTCATTAACCACTCGCGGTTCGACCGCACGTGCGAAGACTACTTTAGCAAGACCAGTATGCACCTCTCATTTACGGGCTATGAGCAACCCGTCGCCAGTGCTATATCTCTGGGAGCCCAGGACCTCGAGGCCTGCTACATGGAGGCTCTTGTATCGGTCTATGACGGAAGCAAGTGGGTCGCCGACCTCGATGTGATGACGGGCTTGACGAGCAGCAAGATCGATCGCTTGACGTGGATATCACCTCAGAGACGGTGTTCTCACAACGTCACAGAGCCGCCCAGCTGGGTCTCTATTGACTCATGGGATGAGCTTGTTGAAATGACAGCGGGCTGCAACATAGTCCGAGCCCATGGAAATTCGCTAGCCCGATTGGCTGCGGCTGTTGTATCGGTCCAAAAAGACGTCGAGGCTTGTTATCTAGCCCCGGCCGAGGTTTGTTATGCCTGCGTGGACGAGTATCTTCCAAATGTCGCTACCAGAGGTGTTGGGATATACGTCGTGGTGTGTTGATGCAACGATATACTTGGGCTCTATCTTACTCTCACTATCTCTTTTTCTTATTTTTTATGTATAAAAATAGTATAAAATAATGAAATTGTGTGCAGTCTTAATCTAGCCGCTTGACAAGATAGATACTTGGCGTGATGTGAATTACGAACATAGCAAGGAAAGCGGTTCGCTAGGCATATTACCTCGATGCTAGATCATAGAATCCACCTTGGTTATGTCTAGGCACATGAAGCATTCCGAACTTTGCCCGTAGTTTTGCCAAATATGGAGGTTCAACAAGGGCATCGGTGCCGCTGTCGGCTAACCGCCCGAACTGGCTAGCTTCTCAAACGGCTACGTGTAGCCACATTCTACCTAGCATTCTAAGCGAACTTCGACTTAACGCACCTGAATTGGACTCGTCAACACTGCGAGTATGGCAGCCGAACCAGTAAATATTATTTGGGGCGGTACTCGGGTCGGCAACAGGTCACCTTATACATTTGACTCCGGGCTCGAGGAAGCCTTGAACATTCTGGAGGCGCACAGGGTGAAAAGGATCGATTCGGCTCAGTCATACGGAAGCTCCCAGGCAGCCATAGGGGAATACGAAATCGGACGAAGATTTATCATTGATACGAAATGGGGCCCGCCAGAGCTCGGAAGCGCCGCCCCCCCTGGCGGGCTGCCGACGGGTTGGGCATCGAAAGCCCATATTGTCAATTCAGCAAAAGACAGCATCAAGAAATTAGGTGTGAGGCAGGTATGGAGCTGCTTTATCCAACCAACACAGTCCAGCTATTTGCGAACGGCTCTCGCCAATATACGTTTACGCTGATACGTGTCGATTGCTATAGGTTGGCATATTCTATCTCCATAAGCCCGACCACGCAACTCCAATATCGGGAACTCTCTCCGGCGTCAACGAAGTCTATCAGCTCGGCTTGTTCCGCCAGTTCGGGCTCTCCAACTTCAAAGCCCCCGACGTCCAGGCTGTCTTCGACCATTGTGCCGAAAAAGGCTACGTTCTCCCCACCGTGTACCAAGGCAGCTACAGTCCCATAACTCGTGGTAAAGAGACGGATCTCTTGCCAACGTTGAGAAAGCTAGGCATTGCATTCTACGCCTTCAGCCCGTCCGCCGGGGGCTTTCTCGGGAAAACCGTGGAGCAAATTGAAGAACAGGCACTCAATGCGCCGGCAAGTCTCTCATTCCGTCTACGCTATGCCGAAAATCCCAGGTTCATGGAGGCATTAGCGATGTGGGGCGCTATTGCAAAAGAGGAAGGCGTGAGCAGAGCTGAGCTGGCGTATAGATGGGTTGCATACCATTCGGTCATGAAGAGACAATATGATGATGCCCTGATCTTCAATGCAAGTAGCCTGGAGCAACTGGAGGAGACTCTGGGTGGGATCGAGAAAGGACCGTTGAGTGAGAAAGCATGTGCTGGGGTCGATGCGGTCTGGGAGATTGTCAAGGACTAGACACTAGTCTGGGGCGGCCCTCGTAAACCTCCACAAGCAGTAGGACTGGGAATAGAGGGCTCCATCACTAGAGAGAGTTGGAGCGCCATGGTGTAATGGAAGTCCTCTAGCCATGGTGCTACTGATGGAGAAAAGACGTCTTGCCACACAGCGTCCGAATCATGCCAATGGAGCTATAGGAATGTATCTATCATACATACATCGAATCACTATCAAACTCTTTAATAGCGTGCCAAGTAGTTCCTTGCCTTCAGAGTTGACGCGGGAACGGCCTCACTCCAGAAGCGCCTCGTCCATGTTACGCAAGAACAAGCTGTACCACTTTACGCCATTCGTGTGGGCTTTGACGCCAACCCACTCGTTGATAGTATGGGCGCCCTCAGGCAGGTCGCGGTGTTCCGGGTCCCACCCAGGGTCCCAGCGGAAGATGTGCTTCGTCAAGTCCCAGTAAAACTTGGTATCAGTGTTGCCTGGGCCAAAGCCTGGCGAGATGAAGAGCTTGGTGCCGTATACAGCGCGCGTGGTGCCAGAAAGAATGGCGTACGGTGTCGTGGAGTCAACATTCGTCGGCGTCACAGGGGCGGGTTCTAAGACGTCCCGCGCCACCAGGGTGATGGACGCGGGGCTTTCGGGCTCGCCGTCAAAGGCGTGCAGGGTTAGGTTGTATTTTGTCGCTGCGGCCGAAGCAATCTTCGTCATCTTCTCCAGCACATCTGAGGTGTGGTCGCCGACGTTGACGCGATGGTTAACAAGAAGGCTAGTGCGTTCTGGCAGTGCGTTGACTTTCACTCCGCCTGAAATTACATCGACAGCAACCGATGTAGTGAACATGTACTTGATGATATCGCCTAGCTGAGCCGCAGCTTCGGCTAGCTCGTCTGGCTTGTCGCCCTCCGAAGGCTTCCTTTGCTCCAACAACTTTTTCAGGTCGGCGGGGAACTCGGGGCTATGAACGGCAGCGCAGGTCATAGTACCCAGGAAGGGATTCTCTGTGTGAATGTGCGGCCGGTACGGATTCGCCTCAATAGCGGTGATGAGCTCCGCCATGACCCCGATGCCCGTGTGCAGCGGTGGAACTGATGAGTGGCCGCCGGGCATGCGAACGATGATTTCTACATCGACGTAGCCCTTCTCCCCAACGGCGGGCAGAGCCATGATGCCGCCGTAAAATTCTGCAATGCCGGCGCCCTCGTCGACGATGGCGGCTATTCCGTCTTTGCCGTATCGCTCGAGAATCGCAGGCGCGAGATGACCGGCTCCTTCCATGCCGGAGATCTCTTCGTCGAAGCCCAATGACACAATTACCGTTCGCTTCGGCGCAAACTCTGCCTGGATCAACAGCTCGACAGCCTCCATGAGCCCGATCAGGACGTTTTTGCAGTCCCCTGCACCCCTCCCCCATATTTTCTCTCCGTCGTAGTGGCCGCTAAACGGCGGGTGCGTCCACTGATCTATCGTGGATTCCGCGACAGGGACCACATCCTGGTGCGCCATCAGGAGGATCGGTTTGAGGGACGGATCGGAGCCCTGCCAGGTGTACAACAGCCCATGGGTGTTGATCTTTTCGGCCTGCAAGGTGCTGTGGATCGCAGGAAATATCCGTTCCAGGTACTCGGCAAACTTGTACATGGCATCCCACCTCTCGTCCTCCCCAATCGGCCCCATGTCATCGTACGACTGCGTCGGGATCTGGACTGCACCGGAAAGGCGCGCGATGCTCTCATTCCGGAACTTATCCGACGCCAAAAAGGCGTCCATCTCTGCCAGTTCGTGGCTTTGCTGGCTAGGAACGAGTGGCTCGACCTGCGGGCACTGCAAAGCTGAGACATCATTCTCGGGGGGCGGGAAGAACGACCGACTATGACTCCGCGATACCACGATGGCCAGGGCGAATAAAGCGCCAATTGAGATCCAGTACGCTATCCTCGGGCGGCGGGTGGCATCATTCTGATAACGGCGGCCTGGCTCGGCCAAGGGTAGTTTCTCACTTGCGGTCATGGCTGCTCCTGCGCTGCTACTGTCCAAGGCTGTCGAAAATACGGATAGTTAACCGAGCGTCATTTGCCGGGCTTCGTTAGGTCTTATAGAGTGGGGAAGCCCTGTTGCTCTACCTTTCGCTGGATCTAAATCCGAATTCCGACACGGCCGCTAGTACCAAAATAGCAGGCCGAAATCGTTAAATTCAGGTACCTTATCTGCCCCGCATTAGCACAGTCCTTTTGGAGCTGTCAAGGCCCTTGAATGTCTCACCCTCTTGCTATGTCCGTGCTATTGTAGAGCTCCTTGGGGTCGGAAACTGAGCCGGGACCTGCTAAGGTAACTAGCTGTACGGAGTACAGCCGCGACGCCATTTGGCCATTCCGCTAACTATTCGGTCTTATCTTGCAAGTCTGATCGGTATGATCGACGTAGGCGACCATGATTATAGCATCTATACGCGCCAGGCACGAGGTGCGGCACAAGTTGCGCACCGTTACGACCCCCAAAATTGGCAACGCTGGCTGGCACTAAAGCATAGATGTCTTTTCTATCGCCACGGTTCCCTATTATTCGAGTAGAGAGTGCCAAAAAAAAAACCCCCATAGGACTCTTCAAGAGCCCCGAACGCTTCCCGTTTACAGGGCCCCGGGATGTAGTGAACTAAGCCGCATTGAGCCCAGGATACGACGACATAACCCGCTCCAGCTGACGAATTAAATGCCACGGGGTTCCCCGCGTGTCGAGGCATTTCAGCCTCACCGGCCGTACATGCTACAGCCATAGAAACAACGCACCTATCTCGTCTCAAGTACGGTTTTATTAAGGTGGGTGCTGGGGCTCATGCACTCACCGGGGGTAATCTGGGTCTCGAAGAGCTGTAGTCACGAGGCTTGATGGCGGATTTGGCGCCGCGGGACGTCGCCATCCAGGCGTCCGACAAGCTCCAGCGCCTTGCCGGCGGCTTGTGTGCCGACCCAGCCTACATCCAGTTCTGCTCTGCCCTCCAGATCATCCTCGTCAGCATCATTGAATGGCTCCGCAACCTACCGGACGATGGCGAGTCTGCCGGGAAGGTCGATGACCTGCTGGAGGATCTGGAGAGTCTCTGCCAGGTGGGGATGCTCACGCCCCGGCTGTTGGCAGCCTCACGAAAGGAGAATCTATTGCTGACGAGGAACTAGCCACACGACCTCAGCGTCCTCGCGGATGAGTCAAGTACCACGTCGCCAGGTGGTGTGCCATCCTACCCGGCTCTGGCGCTGCTTCGGGGAAGCGGCGAACACGCCTCGCACGCACTCCAGGATCTGGCAAGCGATCGCAAGGCTAGGGCGCGGTCACGCCGGAGGCAGATCCTCAACGGCTTCAAGGAATATCTAGCACAAGCCTCAAGCGACGATAAAGTGGACATATCCCCC
This sequence comes from Thozetella sp. PMI_491, assembly GCA_021432635.1. Classification (NCBI taxonomy): domain Eukaryota; kingdom Fungi; phylum Ascomycota; class Sordariomycetes; order Chaetosphaeriales; family Chaetosphaeriaceae; genus Thozetella; species Thozetella sp. PMI_491. Next base: position 33,565 of record MU270145.1, read on the forward strand.
TCCAACGCGGACCTGCAGGTGGCCGACCCGCCCGAGTGTGGTAGGGAAATCGCCTCGCTTCACAAGACTCTTCTCCGCTTTTGTCTCTGCGATCAGGGTGACGCCACCGAGGGCGTCATGGCTCGGATCCGCCTCCACGGAAGCGTCAAGGACGACGACGGCGTCACGTTCGGGGTCTTGTTCCTCGCGCATCCCCACCAGGATGGTGTCGACGCAGGATCCCAGCCGTGGTGGCAAGATACGCACATTGCGGTATTACGGCCCGTGTCCGTCGCCCTCGCCGTCTCTGTCGGATGAGCTGTCTTACTAACGGGCCATTGTAGGAGGTTTGGTGGCGGCCGGAAATGCCTCGAATGCGACGAGATCGATGAGAACAGGCCGTTCTGCTCGTACATCTCGAGCCAGGACGAATCCGGCACGTTTGTTCTGCATCTCTCGGCTACTGGGGAGAAACTTTTCTTCCAAGAGGCAAAGGATCCCATGAGGCAATGGGAACTGCGAAGCCCTAGCATCTCGCTCGGCCGGATATTGGAGACAGTTTCCGCTAAAGACTTGTCGGGGAAGATGAAAGAGGTCTTGTCATGGTTGCTGGCAAAATCTGTGTGGCAATACTATAGCTCCCCGTGGATGTAAGATGGCCCTTTCTTCCTTCCCTCGAATGTTTACCCTGTTCTATAGAGCTGGGAGTTGCATCTGTATTACCCGACTAAGATAGTGGGAGGTCTTTCGAACCTCCCCACTCTGGCACTGCTGACTCACCTAGCAGGCTCAAACCATGGACCAAAGAGAGCGTGCACTTCCTCTTCGAGCGACGGCTGGACCAGAGTCACGATGTCTCTGGCATCTTCGTCAACGAGCCCCTTCTCTCCGTATCGATCACCTCCGGGGACTCCCTTGCCGAGGCGAATAAGACAGGGGCAAAAAAGGAATCCTTCCGCTTCATACGGCCGCAAATCCCCATTCACAAGATCCCAAAGATCCTAGCACTTGGCGTGATGCTCCTCGAGATCCAGCTCGGTCGACCCATAGAGAGCCTCTACCGTGAACCTGCATGGGCGGCGTTCTGTCCACAGGGGAAGGAAAATATCAACAGCAACTACAACATCTGCAACAGACTCATTAGTGATCCCAAGTTCTTCGCGGATATGGACATACCGGATCCCCTGGAAGACCTTATTAGGAACTGTATATGGCCCCGGGACGCATTCATGCCTCACCTTCGGGGCGACGATGTTCTTCAGGACGAAGAGCGGATCCGGGAAGCGCTCTATGTATTTGTGAATCGCCTAGAAGCCTATGTGTCTAAGCGAAAACCTCAAAACGTCAAACCCCTGATATTACCTCGATCGATAACACCTCCCAGCGTCCAACCAGTAGTATCCGCGGTGCCACTGGCTCCACTGCCACCGGCATTAGGATCACAGCCGGTGCAGCCAATATCAACGAGGCCGCTGCGCCTCGGCCGTACGATGGCCCAAATGTATTTTCTCCTCTGACTATTTTGCGTGATCTGGTGTCTGACAAACTCCAGCACGGGTTCGATATCGACAGCGGACTGGTTCGCGCGGATGAGCAGCCTCAACTACATTCTCCAGTCTACTAGCGTCGAACGGTACGAAAGAGTAAAGATCGCAATTCTTGATACCGGCGTAGCACCAGACGATACCGCTGCTGACTACATTAGCGGCTATCGGGACTTCGTCGACGAGGATGATACAGTCAAGCGTGACAATACTGGGCACGGAACTACTTCTGTCAACTTGGTCTTGGACATGTGCGAGTCGGCCGATGTCTATGCTGTTCGCATCTTCGAGACGGACACGGAAAATGATAAAACATTGGATTTGGCCATCAAGGTAAATTCACAGGGCCGATGTTGCGGTGCACTGGGCTCCATTATTGACTTTTCTCACTTAGGCTATAGCATGGTGCGTGGAGAACGAAATGGACATTGTCTGTATGGCATGCGGGTTCCTCCAAGACAACGAGGATCTCTTTAGGAAGATTCACAAAGCTTCCGCCAAGATGCTCATATTCGCAGCGCCGACAAACGAGAGCAACGCAGGCGAGATTGCCTACCCTGCGCGCTACGACGAGGTCTTTTGCACCTTCTCAACCAACGGCGCGGTACGAAGCTCTGCACTGATCAACCCATCGAGGGGGCTGGGGGTGCACAACTTCGCCATCCTGGGGGAGGATATTAGGACTTGTAAAGGCGAAGCAAAATCCGGCACGTCCTTCTCTACCGCCATCCTCGCTGGGTTTGCGGGCCGGTTGCTAGACTTCTCGAGACATAGTGACATCCAGACCAAGATCGATGGGCGCGCGAGATTGGGACATAAGAGGGGGATGGCCAAGGTCCTACGTAGCATAGCGGAGGAGGAGGACCCGTACTTTTGCATAAAGCCGTGGAATCTGTTGCCTGAGGCATTACGCGCGCAACTACCACTGGACACGCTCCTCACGGACGAGGAGAAGGCGAAGGCGAGGCACTACATCTGCGGCCTCATCACGACGAGTCTGAATAGGTAGTCGCGGGTGGAGTCGGCCGAGGACAATAGCTCCACGCCTGTTAATAGCCATCCATAGTGATAAAGAACTCCTGTTCGTCGTCATTGAACACCTCGAGCGCGTGCACGTCTTGGCCATCTAGCCCTTCTTCGCTCAAGACAGCCTTAGGGTCGATTGTTTCCGACTTGGGCGCAAATACCGACCCTTTACTTAATGTCTTTTGTGAGAGGTCGGAGCTGAACCACCGCTTGGAGACCTCGGTGAGGCGAATGGCCCAGACGAAATCGGTTATGTGCTGCCCCGAAGTCTCGACCTCGTCCTTGTTCAGGTGCTTGACCGCTGCTTCTGCCGTCGCCACCCCAGGTACGTCTCTAGTGCATGGTCAGTCGAGATGGGATCACAACAGGAGGTCAACACGCATGCACGGATACTTTACTCACACGCCCCCGCCGATTCGCATCTCATTCTCTTTAGTATCCTTCCTCTCGCTCTTGGCGCCTCGGGCGATGATCAGCCCAGTGACCATATACGCCTTCCACGAACCAAGGGTCTTGTTCTTCTCAATCCAAGCAGCGACCTGGGGAGACGTCCGACACTGCTCGAGGTACGTGAGCGTAGGCTGCACGATCTGCCTGTCCAGCCGATCGATGGCCCAGCTATCTCCCATCATCCGCCGAAACACCGCCCCAGCCTCGCCGTTCACGGTAATTCCAGCGGCAGCAGCGATCGGGACGCCAGCTTTGGATGAAACGTTGATTCCTTGCTCCTTAGATCTGGAGAGGCGGAAATCCACAGCGGCTGTGGCCCAGACGCGCATGTCCCGAGGGAAGGGGGTGATACCCTCTAAGTTGATGACTTGGTCGACGGCCTTAGGGCTTGGTAAGAGATGACCTAGTAGGATGGGCCCTTCAGCTGCACCATGCGCCATGCTCTGGTGGGCATACTCGGGTGCCGGGTAGTGTGTCTGGTGGAGCACAAACCAGCACTTCTCCATCTTGGGTCGCGTTATTATTATTATTATTATTTTCGGTTTTGCTGCCGGCCTGTTGACGAAACCCCGCGGACGGATCAGGCAATGTGTACAGCAGCACCAGCGCGTATCCGGTAGGCGGTGACAGCGGGGCTGAAGCAGGTGCAAACCCCGAGGCTCGATCCACGTGATCTCTCAGCCCCGGCTGCTAGGTACCTCGTTTCTCTGCTAGAGACGGTGAAATGCGACCTTGACCCCGGCTGTCCTATGGACAATACGGCGACCGAGAGGGCCGCGAGCCAAAAATGCCTATCGAAAACTACAGCGTGCTAAAAGGGCGTATTTTGTCATGGAAGCCTCCGGACGCCGGGTTGCACGCTGAGCTGCGGATCGAGGTGATTGGCGGACCCGACATCACAGCCTTCATCAATGTTGCCTCTCAGTCCGATGAGTCCCAGCTGGTATATTTCCTCGATCTTGACTACAAGGAACTAGCGATCATAAGGGAGCTGTCGGCTCTCAGTTCGGGTCTTCATATTTGCTCCCGTGATGATTCACTGCCGTATACGGCGCCTTTGCTAGACCTCCTCCGAACAACCCCGCTGCAGCGCGAAATAGCGACGGTCGTACCTCATCGTCCAGATGGGGCCACCGACCTAGTCCCGGCCAAGCTGTCCCGGTTATTTTCAGAAGCTGTCGACAATGGAGCCACGTTTTACGTTTTTGGCTCCTTTGCCAATGGCTCCATCGTCAATGTTCACATGAACCAAGGCAGCAGTGGCGCTTTCTCCCATGAGAACGGTACCGCTCAGGACGGAGGTGTCATAGTCGAATTCACACATGGCCACTGCGCGGCCGTGTTTATGGGTTTCACCTCGCAGAAACCCCTCGCCAGTTACGGAAGACAACTGGATCCTGGCAAGCTAGGACCCCGCCGCCTCCGCGTTAAGCCTACGAGGCCCGATCAGCACGTGGAGCCAGCCGAGACCAGTAGGGTCAGCAGCGACATCGAGGTGACAACCGACACTGACGACACTGACGATGATGATACCAGCATTAACGACGAAATAGCCGAATTAGAGACGGACGCTGGAGATCCCGCGGCTATTAGAAATAGATCTAAGATATGTCAAGAGCTGTTTGCGCAGTGTCAACAATACCCGGCACTGTCTGGTGGCGACTGGATTGACCAAATGTCGGCCAAGTTCAACTGGTGGTCTCTCGGCATTGGCGCTGAGAAGAGTGGGCATTCCTCCCTTGATCATCGGGTCCGAGCCAGAGATGACGTCCGGGAAGTTCTTGTCCATCTCTTGGACAGTCTGGTCGTCTCTCTACAGAACTGTATCGAAATAGGTATGCTCTCCTGTCGCAATTTCCAGCAAATTTACTGATCACCGCCGTAGCTCAAGACCCGGACCGACTGGAGGCCGATATGGATGAGACGATGGATAAACAAAAGGAGAGCGCCGGGGTATCGGGCACTCTACCTCCAGACGAAGATTCTGAACTGGGAGAACAGATGTATTACATCCGGAACACCATCGAGTTCCTATTCAGGATCTCCGTTGCCATTCGAAAGTCAGGGACCAAGTTTGCGCACGAGAGGGCCGACAGACTCTTGCCGCAGCGAGCGGACATGCTAGAGGAGTTCCGAGATTACCTTCGATACATCGTCCTAATTGGCCCTGTGAAGACAGAATTGTTGAGATCGGTCCGTTACCGCCACACCGTCAGCAACGAGTACATCTGGCGCAAGGTGGAGATCGTACTTCATGCGAGCCTCCGGGATGCCGGCAGATTAACCGCGGTTCAAGAGCGCCTCATTAACGCTAACCTGGTTCGGAGAAACCGCATTGATATATACCGCCGTAAACTCAAGGGACGGATGGAGAGGCTAGAAGCCACCGTCACTAGTTCTGCAGTCGCACCCAGAGGAAAGCCACCCGCATTGGCCAAGGCGAAGGAAACCACGCCGTCGGTTCAAAACTCGGTCCAAAGCCCAAGCTTGAAGCGCCGCGCCCAGATACCTCAGGGGCCACCCACCGCGGAAGGATCTGCAGTGTCATCGGGATCTGCCACAAATATTGCACCGAGCTTTGTCCTGCCTCCCAGGCCGCGAGACGGGGACCAAAGATCTGTCGGCACTAAGGTTTCACAGGGCGTCTTCAAGCAGGACTACCCGAAGTGCCCAGCTTCCAAAGGAACAAACTTCTTTTGTCCGTACTGCGCTCAGCCACTAGACTCCTCCTACTCGGATCCAAAGAATACTCGAAGATGGCGGTAAGTGCAAAGCTTTTCCTTTGAGTATCCAATCTAACGGTACACAGTGGCCACGTCGCGGAGGATCTGAGCCCTTACGTGTGTATATATCCTGAATGTGTCAAGGCAGATGCTATGTACACCAATACCGTGGACTTGAAAAAACACCTCAAGGACCACCACAGCGAACCGCGTTGGATATGCGACACCTGTCGGCTTGAGGTGGGGAGCTCAAGGAAAGCCGAGTTTGATCGCGAAGAAGATTGGTTTGCACACACGGTCACGGAACATTCCGGCGAATTTGAGGACAGCGACATACCCGCTCTAGCTGAAGCGAGCCAGAGGACAACGATTCGGCCAGTCGCCTGCCCTTTATGTTACGAAGATGCGACTCTCTTACAGCCCGACATAGACAGCCACATAGCTGAGCACTTACACTCCTTTGCGCTCCAGGCCCTTCCTTGGGACGATGTTGGCCTTGATGATGAAACGAGAGCATCCGTGGGCTCCATCTCGGGAAAGCACATTCCTTTTGCTGGTAGTGTAGGGTCAGAAGAGGATGCCGATTGGGAGGAGCCTCAGGACCTGAGTCAACTTATCGACAACACGACAGCTAAACTCGTCAACATGTTTCGTGTGGTCGGCCCAAGTCTGACGAGCAGCAGGAAGCTTCTGTACGAACTCGCAGAAGTTCTGAATGATTTGCGAGAAAAACACGCCGAGTTGGATTCCGCAGTTCGAGATGAAATTCCCGAGTGGGTGTTACGGCTGAGCAACACCTTCCAGAGACATCTCGTTGACGAACTTAATCCGGTCGATGAGGCGTCCGCTGAGATTATGGACGTAGATATTTCTCACAGCTTAGACTCCCTCAAGAAAGTCCTAGCGCTCGCAGAATCCAAACCAGAGGACAAACAATCGCCAACCGGGATCCCAACTCCCCCTTCCCCTATCTTGTCACAACTACTTGACAATGAACCATCATTACCTGACAATCTGGCACCGACACTCGAGGAAACAGGGCTTCCTGTAGCTCTGGAGCAGACAGCAATCTTCCGAGAACACCAAAAGATGACAGAAAATTGGCCAAAGAGGAGGGGGCTTTTGTCGTTCATGGACACACAGGCTCTGCCCGTCGACGAGTTTCTCAAGCAGCATATTGAAGATCGCCAATTTGTGGGCCATCCGTCCGCACCGTTTTATCGTCAGCTCGCTAACCTCAAGTCAGGTATTCTTCGTGGAGGACAATCCGTCCATGAAGCCATTCTGGCCTGCTGCAAAGGTTGTGCTTTCGACCCTGGCTATGAAGATTGGCCCATTAACTCAGGATTCGCTTGATCTTGTATTCCTTCATGCACTAGATCGATCCGTCAGAGTCCCCAAGAATAACGGTATGGTCAAGCAGTTCGAGGTCGCAATGGATAATGTTGGCCGGACACTGGATAACCCAGTCAAGGGCGTTGCAACTTCCATCCTTGCCGAGATCTTGATCTCCCACAAACCCTCCAGGCCAACGACGGCAATAGTTCTTACCGATGGAGCCTCGTGGTGGGGCGATCTTCGGCATGTTTTTGCCAGTTTCATCGAGAAGGTTCGACGTACATCCAAGACCTGGTTGCGGCCTCTCACCATCCAATTGATCACTTTTGGCGTTGCTGGGCATGCGATCCATCCGAGTCTAATGTCAGAAGAGGATCGAGTTTTGTACGTCAGCTGTTACCTAATGATGTCGCTTTTTTTAACCCGCCCCGCTAACGCAGAAATAGATATGTTCTAGACGCGAAACGCTGGGACCACGAAGATGTCAATATGCTCGTCCTAGGTAGTATATTGGAAGACGACGATCATAGAAAGGGAATCCTGTCTTCGGATGCGCCCCGCATTTCAGCTGCGACAAGAGAATCTGGACCATCGGACCAGGCTTCTAGCCCACGACCAACAAAGGCGACGGGAGGCAGCCTCATATCTGTCACATCAGTAGAAAGAGCGCTATCGAGAAGCACTGGTTCCGGCGTGATCAACGCACTCCTTGGGCAGCCTGCTAGCTATGAAAAGATGGCAAGTTATCGATTCGGTCAAACCATCGGTACGGGGGGAAGAGGGATTGTGCGCCAAGCGGATGGCCCCCTCGGCAAAGTCGCTGTTAAGATTATCCAGAAGAAGGATTTCAGGGGAAAGGAGAAGTCTGTCCTGAAAGAGATTGACATTCACCGACGCCTCGATCATCCCAATGTTGTCCGCTTTCTGGACTGGTTTGAGTCGCGAGATAAGTTCTACATCGTCATGGAGCTTGGTTCTGGCGACTTGTTCGACGCCCTTAACGACAGAGGCAAGTTCACAGAGCTCGAAGTCTTGCAATTTCTGCCGCCGCTACTCAGTGGTGTCCTCTACCTGCACGGGATGGGTGTCGTGCACAGAGGTCTCCAGCCGGAGAAAATACTCTACCGAGTCAAAGAACAGCATTCGGACATCATGATCGCTGGCTTTGTCGTCTCTTCAGTTGTGGGCAGCGATGATGAGGTCCTCACGAGCATGGTTGGTGCACAGGGATATGTCGCGCCGGAGGTCGTACTTAAGCGAGGCCACGGTAAGCCTGCTGATATGTGGTCCATAGGCGTTATTACATATACGCTTTTATGCGGCTACAATCCATGGCGCGCTGAAGACATGGAGGGCATGATCCAAGAGGCAACTAACCCTCGGCTTGTATTCCACGAGCGTTACTGGACAGAGGTCAGCGAGGATGCTAAGAGCTTTATCCGATGCCTGCTGCAGCCATCGCCCGAGAATCGGTGGAACTGCGCCCAAGCCATGCAACACCCATGGCTAAACGACAAGGCGGCCCAGCGTGTGCTACCCGAAATCGAGAAGTATCGCAGGCGGCAGCGGTTACTGTGGGGGATCAAATTGATTATGCTAGCGAACCGTCTAGAGACGATTCGGATGCTAATGGGCGAAACTGACGACTCAACTAGCGGCAGTGGCCCGAATGACGACAACCTAGTCTTGTCTAAGCCTCTCAGGGGCGCCCGGTTTCGCGAGGTGGTAGTTGCCAAGATGTGGGAGGCAAAGCACCAGGAGCAAGTTCGCAAAGGCGTTGAAGAAATAAGAGCACGGCGGCCACCTTGAAACCAACCTCAGAATCAAAGCTCCAGGGTGTACTCGCGCATCATCAGGATCAACCGAACCGGTTCAGATGTTGTGAGGTGGTAGATAGCACAAATAGAAGAAAGAGTCTGCCACTGTTAGTCTCGGCCATATCCTCGTCTAGGGAATACTTAAAAGTTGGTGAAGGTATGGCATGCTATTATTCAGGTCCAATGATCAAGAGTTCCTTGCCCATCGACTAGACACATCGATAGTGTACCATCATCCAGAAAAGCTAGGCGATGACTAGCCACCAGAACAAGCCTATCTTACCGTGATAGGTGAACCATGTGTCTGGTTCAGTGGTAACGCCACTAGCAGGCAGCAGAAATAGACTCGTCAGGTTCCTGCTGGCAACTAATTGGTTAGATAGGTACTTAAGTAAAGGGTACATATTTTGAAAGTAGTCAGGAGAGCCGTGACTTCCTGGTGCTGTTGGAATCGCATCAACTCCACTTAAGCTCGCTCATTGGCTAAGAGCTGGCGGCAGAATATTCACCCGCCACTAGTATTCTCCACACTCTCCACCTTTTATGACTTCGGCCCCTTGAGACATACTCTTTGCTCGCACCTGCAGTTCGCCTCGGCTTGCTTATCGACAGGGCACGTCTATGTTCAAGACGACTGTTCCGGGTGTGCATTCCCCCGTATGGCAATGAACCCCCAGCCCCTGCAGATAATTTCCACCACGCCAGGGCCAACTGGAGTGGAACGAGTCCGATCTTCAGCCCAACGGCTGAAAGCAAGGGAGAGGCAGATTACGCGCAGTACTGCCGCATGCCTGGCGTGCCGTGCTAAGAAGCGAAAGGTCTGTGTTCGAGAATTGCCTATACGGAGAGCACTGAACTCTTCCAAATGTTCCTATACTTACCTTCTTACTCGGGGGTTAGTGTAGTGGAGACAAGTCAGTTCTCACTATATTCATGTCCAACATTTTTTCGCGATAAGCTAATAATCTACCAAACATGGCAGGCCTGTTTGCAAAGAATGCGCAACTTCTCGCCTCAATTGCGAATGGCCCGAGCCGTTGAAGAGGTATACCCCAGCAACTGACACTCTGTCATGGCCAGTTACTTATTGCAATCATTCGCCAGGGGGATCCCTAAGCACTACATCCGGGCTCTCGAGGCTCGGCTCCATAGAACAGAGCTCTTGCTACGGGGTCTTCTCCCTGTCATATCGGACGATCAGTTATCACGCGCCTTGCATGAAATCTCCGAACCTACGGGAATGTCCTGGGAGAAGGCCACCCCAGAACAGTGGCAGCGATACCCTTTCGCCGCCCTTCGCGATGTGCGAGCATGGCAAATCGAAACATGCACTTCAGGGGCCGAGAAACATTTGTCTCTGCAAGGTCTCGAAGGAGAAGCTCATACCAGCGCTGGCCTAGATGCACAAAATAGTGATGAACCCGACGACTCACCCAGTCGCTACTCCAAATCCCCGAGTTTACTACCCCAAACCGACCAGGAAGACAGATGGGATGATCCAGGCCTTGAGCGAAGGACACTTGGTAGTGGAGAGCCATTGGGCGGAGATGCTAGAGTGGGTAGCGTCACGTCAGCAGTCACTGATCCGCCATCGACTCTCTTTCTTTCAGCAGAGTTTCAGAAGGAATTTTTATGGTAGTAAAAAATAAAGGATATATCTTTTTATTTTTGACCAACTTATCGTTGCAACACTATCAGTCTCATTCAGCCTAGGTAGCCACTACTACGGATTTACAATCGGTGCTTCTCTGGTGCGCTACCCCCTTCATAGAGGAAGCTGGTACAAACCTCGCCGCCATACGTTCATCAAGGTTTATAGTCCCGATCGAGGTAATATTTAGGCAAACCTCTTGTATTATAAGAAAAATTGCCCTCTCTTGAAATTTGAAGGTTAGCTAGGAGCTTGACCACCCTCCCGCCTGTTATTATCCTCATTATCTATATCCGATTCCTCGTTGACAGTCGGCCCTACATGGTTATTAGATTTACTAGAGAATAGAAAGGGGGACGGATGTTTGGAGACGCACTTCGATATAACTGTGGCGTTCTGTAGCTTTTTTCCTCGGCTTCAAGTGACACTCTGTGTGCTTCAGTACTGTCTTGATCTAGGGCTGCGGTGGACGAAATCTGTTCCGGCTCATCGCATATTAGCTTCGTGTCGTCTCTCTTGGGAGGTTCTTGCTCCGTGTCAGCTGGCTCCTCTCCCAACTCTCTGTCGCCCTTTTTTGTAGCGGGTAGCTCATTAGACAGGGGGTTGCTGCTGCCATTGCTTTGATGGTTGTCGACGTTGTGCAACTCGCTGTTCGTTCTTTCCGAAGTCTGTTCGGATAGGAGCTGAGAGGCTTCGCGATCCTTCATGCCTAGCTCGGCAATGCTATCGTTCCCAAGCTCAGAAGTGGCTAGGCCCTCTCGGTTCGACGGTCGGGTCTTGGATTTTGCAGCTCCTTTAGTCTCCTCCCACGCATCCCAGATGCCGGTCGAGTCTGTGCGCATACCTCGCTGTCGTGAGTCTATATTTCCAGCACCCTCGTTCCTGAACGTGGATCGCGCCTTATAGTGGGATTTAGGCTTCTCTCCAGGAGGCTTCCTATCAGAAGAGTCGGCCGGGATATCATGTTTCTCGTTAGATCCTCCTGTCTCGGGCAGCTTCTCTATCCGTTCTACCGCACTATCCTCTGCCTTCGGCTGCGAGTGTCTAACAGCATCATCTTCTTGCTGATCGGCGCTTTGAGATCCTCCGATATGGATGGTATCTTTGTCTTCTTGAACATTCCGATGAGGGCCCTCTCCAGACTTTTTCTCAAATAAACTCCTCTCTTTCCCGGATTTCAGGGATAGTTGATCTTCGTGTACGCTTTGGATTTGGAGTTCTTCTTCAGACGGCCGATCCTCTCCAACATCGACGGCCGATCCACGTACATAACTGCGAGGACTATCTCGCGGCTGGTCAGCAACTGCAGCCTCCTCCGGTGAGATTGCCTCTTGAGGGTGGTCGAAAGGCAAATGATGTGCATTGTCGGACTCGCTAGGCCATACAGACGTATTGCCTGAAGAAGATGATGTTCTTGATTCTGGTCTCGAAGCGTGACTTTCGTCGACATCACTAGCATCTTCGGCGTTGGGCATCGACTGGCTGTGTGGATCGTGCATTACGCCTTCTCGGCCATTTCTCTCATCCGACGTCTTCTTGCCCTCTCGGATATCTCGGAGGATTCGAGAATGCTCCCACAGCGAGCGCCGCTCCCACTGGGGCACCCAGCGCTTAACAAAAACAAAGGCCGGATTCTGGACGCCAGTTTCTGTCAGTTTGCGTAAGAAAAAGGAAACGAGACGCTTACCGAGTCGTAGACAAATTCAAATCCGTAATGCTTTAGAGTATCGACTTCGAGGTGCTCCAGCGACATACGTGTCCACAACGGTCGAGACCGCGGGGCGTTGCTCATTTTCCAGAAGATCCTCTCGATATCCTGTCGTTCGAGGCCGCTGGCGAAGAGATCCTCTTCAACCCGACGCAGATAATCTCGGTCATCGCTCTCCCTTTCCTTGCGCTCCTTCTCCGCACGTTCTTCTTCCTTCGCCTTCCACTCTGCTATGGCTGCCTCTTTGAGATACTTATGCTCTTTTCTTGTTCTTTCTTCCCGCTCCCGCTCGGCTAGCATCTCTATCTCAATATCTTTGCGGATCCTGTTTTCCATAACTCTTCTGGCGTCTTCTTCTTTGATCTTTTCAAGCTCGCGCTTTGCCTCTTTTAATTCCAGCTCATCGCGAAATTGTCTCTCCCACTCTCCCATCTTCTCTTCGCGAGCACGTTCTAAACTTGCACGGACATTGGCCCTCCTCAGCCGTTCAAGATCCTTCCGCGCTCTTTCCAAGCGCTCATTCTCTACCTTGCGCTCATTCTCTACATCCCATTTTTCGCCTTTTGTCTCCGATTCGTCATCACCGCTGATCATGTCGTCCTCGGAGGAAAAGGTTGAGATTACCCTGGTCCTTTTGCTCGGTGTCACACCTTGGGGCTCATCCTTGCTGACACTGGAGGCGATAGCTTTGGAGACTCTGGTGGGCCATTCCTTTATAGCTAGGGCTTTTCTGGTAAAGTCGCGCGCATTTTCTGGTAGCCACATATAGTAATGCATCTCCGAAGGTGAAAGTTGGAGAGAGCTCGGGTTGCTAGGACGGCCCACAGCACGGGTCAGGGCAAGCCGAATGAAGTCCCTAGCCCAGTACATCTCGGGATCGTGTATTTCCGTGCTTCCAACCCAGTCGCCAAATTCTGCCAGCTCGTCGAGGAGATTAACTTGCGCAGCTCGGTCGGTAGATCCAATGTAACTGGAGAGACACGTCTGCAGCAGACCGTATCGATCGCCTTGAATTGTCTTCTGCAGATGAATGAGCTCTTTGAACAGAGGGGTCGGATCCTGAGACCTCAGAATAAGTAGCTTGTAGCATAGAGCCTGTGTGGAATAGTCGTCCAGTTCGTTTGCTAGGTTCAATACAAGCCTGACCGGCTCGACGGCTTCCTTTGGGACGTCTGGTACTTCCCAGCGGGGTATCTCGGAATCTTTTGGTACGTAAACCGGCAAGGTGATCCAGTCTCTTTGTACGTGCTTTCGAGTGAACGGCGCGCCCGGTAAAGTTTCAAGGTGCCGAACCAGCTCTTGAGAGGAATCTGGCACTTTCGCGTCGTCTCCACCGCCGGGGTCCAATGTCTGCGTGAGAATCCATCGCATGAATGGACGACTTCTCATGGACTTTGGATAGCTCGCTATAATAGACTCTGCTAGAGACTGGGCCGTAGGTATCGATAACTTTGTTCCGTCGCTAAGAATGCCAGGGGTCAGGGCGGGGTCGACAGTAGTCGAGGCGAGAATATCGAGCAATGCCAAACAGGTCGACTCGTCCATATCATACGCGAAGTCGCCTAGAATCGATTCCATAGCTTTATCGCCGGTAAGCTTTTCCCAGTGCTGGGGGCCAAATACCGAGAATGCTGCACAGACAAGATCCCGGAAATCCCAGACTCGACCTTGCGATAGAAGTGACTGGTACAGACCCGAAAAGTCCACCCAGTTGACCAGCAGCTGCTCGGTCTGAGAGGTAAATAGATCGGGAACGCAACTTTTAACCTGGCCATAAATCCGCATCACAAGGGAAACAATCTGGACCTGTTCACAGTACGATAGTATCAGCACCGGCGTTGCTCTTCACTGGCTAGCGTCTAAACCACTTACCTCGGTGGATCCTAGATCTTGCCCGAAACTTAACTCACGCAAAGCAGCATTGGCTTCAAATCTAACCTTATCAATGGACTCATTGAGGTTAAATTGAGCCAGGGCGTTGAGTAGTCTCCAGTTCCAACCCAGGAGCTGAAGCTCGTCGTGTTCTGGTGCGAGATTACCATAATCGAGCCGAGAGATCGTCGTGGGTGGTGAGCGAGACTGGGTATTATCTTTAGCAGTGATAGACCTATTGGAGGCTTTTATGGAACTCTTAGATGGTTTATTTCGGTCTGCTTGTGCATTCTCGTCCCGATGGCTCCTAGATCCTGGGTCATCTGTCCGCGCGCCTTTCTTCTGCTTCGTCAAAGAGGAACGAGGAGAGCTGGATTTTACAATAGCATCTTGACGACCGCTGTTTTGTCGCTCTACTCCGACAAACTCCAAGCCATCGTCGTCATCGTCCTCATTCCTCGTGTCCCCGCCTCGCTCTCCTATGACTGGCCGAGTGAGATCGCTCCCTAGCGCGAGATCCGCGTTCAAGCTGGTGAAACGTTTGAGATCGCCCATCTCAAATAGAATGGTAGCATATTGGATGAATATGTATGGGTTCGCAAGTTGTTCACCCAGATGGTGTTGGAAAAAGTCTTGAGCGGCTTTGAAGTCGCCCGTCCGTCCGAGTCGAGCGAACTCTTCCAACTCCAAGTCCAAGTCCTCATTGATCGGAAGTTCAAGACGAACTGTGACGTCTTTGGGGCTATCATGGCTATAGATGGTCTGTATGTGCTTCAATGCCCGAGATGGCGCCTTTGCCTCGCCCGAGATACGGCGTCGGCTTGGTGACGGCGGATCTTGAATACGACGCTTCCGTGAGGTGGTGTCGGCTGAGTCGCCTCCCGCCAATTTGTCAACTGCGCCGGTGGTCGCTGAAGCAGCATTTCGAATAGCGAGCGGAGACTCCCTGGCAGGTTGCAATGATTTGTCTGTCTTGACGAGCTGCTGGGCAAGATTGAGAGGGTATCTTTCGCCAACATCGATTACATCGGGATCGTGAACCTGCAGGGGCCCAGGGCGGACAGACATTTTCGGCGTCAGACTGGGCTAGCCGTCGTTTGCTCGTTGACCAGCTGTCCTAGATCCCCAGCAGCATGCGCTCCGAAGAATCTTCGCCGAGGAACAAGATACTGCTGGTAGTTGCAAGGCTCCGTTTGGGCTGTTTCGAGCCCTAGTCACGCAAATCGGAGTTACCTTCCCTTTCGGGGGCGACGAGGCTGCGGTTACCTAGGCCTTGGTCGAGCTTACGTCAGACCGCTGAAGCCACGGAGGATGCAGCCTCGACGGGGGCTCTGTAGGCACACCAGAGGCAGGCGCTGCAAGTGTCCCTTAAACATGTCACAATGCTAGCAGGGCTGCAATAGTGTGGCAACTACTGCTTGCCGTTCGCATTGGCTCGTTCAACTCAAAAGCTGCATTTCCGGGACTCATGAAAATACTGTACCTGAACATCCGTACCCATGGATCAAGTTCTCGCGGCTGCTACTGCGGCCAGCACAACCAGTTCGCGAGATGCCAGTCACCCGGAGCTATACCAAGGGAAATGGAGTCGCAAATATGGACGATACGATTTCCACCGGTTTGATCATGTCAGCTCGGAGCATTTTTCCGTCGGCGGCAAGTCGGTAGGCAAGGTCGATGTCGACTGTAAGCTGCTCTTCAAGCGGTCAAGATGGGGCGTTTTAGGTGGCCGCCGGCCCGCCGGCATCATCTACATGGACCTAGATTTCCATCAGCCAGAAGGCTATCGTCTCGCTTGGGCGACTGTCCAGGTCGCTTTAGACGACGACGATCGGGAGTCTTTGCGATCCTACGGCCAGGCCCCACCCGCCGAACCGGAAGACAGTACCTTTGAAACCTACTTCCCGGTCCAGATCACCCCGTGGTTCGGACCCCAGCATATCGTTGGCCACGAAAGTATTTTGCACAAAGCCGAAACCGTGAGCCTACTACCCCATATAGAGGCGGCAGGGATTGGACTAGGCGGCATGGGGAAGAAATTCCACACTTCCTCAGATATCCCGTTCCGGTGGAAGTTCACGGGCCACCTCGTCCGGCCGGACGAAAAAGCAACTTCTGGCCAGTACAAGACGCTCGAGTGGCAACTAAAGGAGAACGATCTCGACCCCGGTCTCAACAGCAGAGTTCACACGGCCTTCGCCTATGAGTACGGCAATCAGCCGTTTCTCATGAAAGTGAAGGTGAGGGGCGGTCTTCGGCAACTGCATCACCGCTTCAAGCACAATGTCAAGTCCCTACGATTTGGTCCCCGCCCGAATCAAGATGCAGATTCTTCGATCACGTTGATAAATGCCTATCATGGCAGGAGGCTTCCACTTGACGCATTGGCTCGCAGTCTAGATCGGGCCATGGAGCTGGAGAACTACAAGACTCGGCCTCTTGAATTGCCGAAGCCACAGCAGGCCACCTTTGAGGAGGTCAAACCGGACACCGAAACCCCACCTGAGGCCAATCATGGGCCGCAGAGTCCAGTCGAAGTAATCGCCGACCAGCCATTGGCACAGTTGCAGCCTCCTCCCGCCACCACCGAGGTCGACGAGCTTGCAGCCAGCTTATTGCCTGACCCAGACGACTATACAGCACCGACATTGGGTAATCTCGCGCGAGCAGGTCGAAATTTTCTACCTCCATCCAGGGAAATCACATTTCAGGGCAGGACAGATATTTCTTCGTCCACAGCAACCCTTGTGGAGCAGGGAGATACATCGTCGACTTACAATCTACCTGAAGATAAGCCAGTCTTGACTGAGGAGCCCAAGATTGAAAAGACCCATATAGAACTTCAGAATTCTTTTCCAAACAAGGCGCATATAGGGGTCACAGCCGTTGCTTGGTCCGCGGTGCTGCTCGCGTATTGTTTGATGCTGGTATTATTTCCGAAATAGTAGGGTATAAAACGCAGGCTGGAGACATGTGTTGTATTATAGACCTAGTTGTTGGTTGAGAGCATAGTAAAACTTCTCTATTAACTTGTAAGATATATACCACGGCTCTCTTCGATCACCAATAACACCACACGCCACCTAGAGTAATGCTTCCACCTTTGCAATCATAAGTCTTGCCGGCTTTTTTTGCTGACTCACCCATGATCTGAGTGTCTCCATCGCACACCATTATCCCGGCCAGCGTCAAGGTTGCCGGTAAGTACTCGCAGTTGCTCAAGCTGAACTTTTTCACTTTGAACGGCCCTACAACCTCATTGGGGAACGGTTCGTCCAGGTTCAGGCGTGTACGTGTATCGGTGTCCTGATCGTAGATCCAGGTGTTGACAAAGTAGTCTACTCCATCCGTATTGTCGTAGAACAGGGCATAAATGGTCCAATCCACGCCGCGGTTCGTTGTAACGCATGTCGTCGCCGAACACTTGCACGTGATGGTGGTAGTTAGCTCTACTGTCTCGGTACAAAGAACGCCTCTCGCGGTAACGGTCTTGGTCGCTTCGCAGTCGCACTCTTCCCCGGAACAGCCCGTGTCTCCACCGTCACTAGTTCCAGTGCCTGTATCGGCTCCTGGAGTGCACCCTCTGGTGTAGCAGTTAAAGTTAGGCCCGCCCGGAGGCTCAGAATACGGCAGTTCCTTACGTCAGCCAACGGCACCACAAGCCAGGGCGGCGGAAACTTTTACCGCATTGCATTAGCATCAGGCATAGCTCTAGTTTCCGGGGCAAGATTTAGCCAGTCGTAACCGGCTACCCCACGATTACCAACTCCCTAGGAATGACGAAGAATACATGTAAGAGCATCTGTAACCACCTCCACTTCGCGTAGACCCAGTCATGAGAACGATTCTAGGTGCATTTCGATCTCAGGCTCGCGGAACGTCTCGACCGCACCAGGCTCGAAAAATGTCATTCAAGCCCCTCATCCTGTTCTTCAACCCCGTTAACCACGCCAAACCATTCTACCACAGCTTGCAGGATATCGCCCGAACCGAAGTAGTCACCAGTAAGGCAAGGGAGGAGTTCTTTCAAGATGTACAGGACAAATACAAGGACGTATCTGTGATCTACCGAACATCAGCGAGCGGCGCGGTACGGCTCAGTCTTGCGTGCTTTCAGAAAAATACTTCCATATTGACAAATCTTGAAGGTAGCCGGGAATTTCGACGACGACTTCATTCAGCACTTGCCTGCAAGCTGCAAGTATATCTGCCACAACGGTGCTGGTTAGTGGCATGGCGGACCCGTCGAGAGCGACCATATGGCCGACCGACCTGACTAACCAGGGAAATAGGGTACGACCAGATCGACGTGAATGCATGCGCCAAGCGGGGAATCACCGTAACATACGCCCCAGACCCCGTCACGGAAGCTACGGCCGACCTCGCCATTTGGCTGTTGCTAGGGGCCTTGCGGCAGCTTAATCCCTCGTTAGTCTCGTTAAGGGCGGGAAACTTCAAGAAAGGCCTCGACTTCGGCCACGACCCACAAGGTAAGATTCTCGGAGTCCTAGGCATGGGCCGAATCGGCCGAGCGATCAAAAAGCGTGGCGACCCGTTTGGGCTTGTCACACGCTATCACAACCGCACGCCCCTCACTGCCGATGACGCTGGGGGTGCCCAGTATGTGCCATTTCAGCAGCTGCTAGCCGAAAGCGACATTATCAGTGTCAATGTGCCACTGAACGCTGGGACGAAACACATGATTGGACCCAAGGAGATCGCCATGATGAAGGATGGCGTCGTCATCGTCAACACGGCACGTGGAGCTGTCATCGATGAGGCGGCGATGGCGGAGGCACTCGACAGCGGCAAGATTGCCGCGGTCGGCCTAGATGTATACGAGCACGAGCCTATCGTAGACAACCGATTAGTTCAGAACCCACGCGCACTGCTAGTGCCGCATCTTGGCACACACACTACAGAGACGCTGGCGAAGATGGAAATCTGGGCCATGGAGAACGCGCGAAGGGCGGTGCTAGGAGAACCACTGCTTTCGCCCGTCCCAGAGCATGCGCATTTGTAGAATACATGGACACATTACGGGTATCGAAAGGCCTACGTACAAATATACCGATTTACGGTTATTATTCTTTTTTCTTTTTCTTTTCGGCTAGAGGGTCGCAATGATGTGATCATTTTTTCTCTCCAAGCAATAAGGTACCCCAGGAAGACGGCCAAAGGGGAGAAAAGAAAATTTGATCAGCACGACAGATACCTTATCTGTGGGAAATGCGCCAGGGAGAAATCAACTGGCATGTCAGACGGGTGTTGCGGGGTGGATTGGGTTCATAAGCGCCAATATTTACTCCCTACTTAAAGTCGGCCCCCCTAACCAGGGGAAATGTATTAAACTTTGACCGGTGTTCAGAGAACCTCACTGCTACGTCAATTTTGCATCCCGACTGTCAATATGCGAATCTTGACTGCAGTAGTCCTTCTCGGCCTCCTACGTTCGACCAGCGGCGTCCCTGGCGTCGACGAGGGCGTACGATCGAGCCTAGAGACCGGCTCCTTAAGGGAGTCTCTTGATGCCGGCGGCACCTGTCCAGCGCCGGTGGACGTCCCGACGGTAGCTGCTAAGGCGAGCCCTTTCCAGCCACTGAACCAGAGCGAAATTGCGGCAATCCTCGCATGGGTGGAGAGCCCGGCAAGAGGTCTCAACCTCACAAATCCGACAGGCCTTATGCCGAGACTGAGCGACAATTACGTATGGCACATGGAGGTTCTGAAACCAAACAAGACCGACGTTCTTGCGTACCTCAATGGCAACGCCAGCTCCGTTCCGCGCCATGCCCGCGTCGTGATTAATAGAGGAGCCGCGCGCGTGCCCGATGTGACTGAGTATTTCGTTCGTACCATCCCTCCTTCCCCACCATCTACGCGCTGTGGCTCACAAGATTCTCCAGGTTGGGCCGCTGCCGATCTCCCCCAACACCAAGATCCAGCCGCTCGACTATTTCTACAACGGCCGAAATGGCCCGCGAGTTCTCTTCAATGGCCGCTACCCAGACGGCCCATTTTATAGCGCAATTGATGCCCTTGTCGTCAAAACCATGCTCGCGGTCAATGATATCGTCGTCGATCTCGTCGGCATAGGCTATTGGGGCCGGGGCGATCCGCGCACGAACGGGACGTACTACCCCAGGCCCCCCTTGTCGACCGATGGTACGACTGGAAATATCTGGATACCTTGGTTCCGAGCAGGGCTTCCATACGTCGACGTGCCAGCAGACCTGTACATGAGCTTCAACATTGTCGGCACGGATCCGTCGCTCTGGTCCCTGCGCATGATCGTTTACAACCTGGTTGTCTATAATTCCACTGCCGACTTCCGTGCGGCCTGGACCTCCGGCAAGATAATCAAATCGCCGAAGCCAACCACAAACACGACTTTTGCGCAGAAGGACCGGTTTGGGCCGGTCCGAGAGCTGGAGAACCACTTCGCTCCGACAGTTCTGTCCCTCGATAGCAAGCGATTCAAGGTGGACAAAGAAAATCGATATGTTGAGTACCTTGGGTGGCAATTCTATACCCGCTTCGACCGGGATGTCGGAATTCAATTCTATGACATCAGATACAAGGGGGAACGCATCATTTATGAGCTTTCTCTTCAGGGTATTTACCTATTTTCTAAGTCTTCTCACACGATTATCCTTCTTTGCCTTGATGATCTCTGCATACTTGTACAGGAAGACTAACGTATCCTGCTAGATGCCGCTGCACAGTACGCTGGCAACAACCCCTTCCACGCGGGGAGTGCTCTCTTGGACCGACACTTCGGCATAGGCTCCGAGGTCAGCCGCCTGATCCCCGGCTATGACTGTCCCTACGGCGCGACCTACTGGAACGCCACCTTCACCGATGGTCTGTTGTCTTCAACAATTATGAATGCGATCTGCATCTTCGAGACGGACATCGGCGTGCCCATCACACGCCACGACGAGCCTCGTGCCTTCAAGCAGGCGACTAAGGGCTCCAAGCTTGTCGTGCGGCAGATAGCCACTGTCGGCAACTATGATTACCTATTCGACTACTCTTTCCTTGTCGACGGAAGCATCGGTATCGATGTCCATGCCTCAGGCTATCTCCTGGCCAACTACTTCAGGCCTAGCGAGCTCGGTCAGTGGGGTCCCCGTATCCAGGAAACTCTTTCCGGTGCCCTTCACACCCACGTTATGAACTTCAAGGTCGACTTTGACCTTATAGACGCGAATAACTCACTCCTCAAGACCGAGATCGTGGTCGAAAACGTCACACAGCCCTGGTTTCCTGAGCGCGGAGCATTCGAGATGATGCGCTACAGGTTTACCGAGGTCGCCACTGAAAAAGACGGGATCCTCCCCGTACCTCCGAACGGCGAGGCTATGTACACCATTCAGAACAAGGCCAGGCTTAACCAGTGGGGTCTCCCTCGCGGATACCGCATCATCCCGGGTCTGAGCAACGTCCATCTCGCATCTCAGCTATCCCCCTTCTTCCTCCGATCGGGGCAATTCGTAAAGCAGGCCTTCTCCGTTACGCGACAACACGATACTGAGCCGGCATCCTCGGCCTGTCTGAACCAGAATGTCCCCGAGGCGCCATTGGTCGAATTCTGGAAGTTCTTCAACGGCGAGTCATTGGTCCAGCAGGACATTGTTGCGTGGGTAAATTTAGGCATGCAGCACTACACGCGCTCCGAGGACATCCCGAATACTCTCACGTCGCAGGCTCACTCGAGCATCATGTTCGCGCCGCAGAACTGGGGCACGACCGAGGGCACCGTAGATTTAAGTAACGCTATCATCTATAAAGCGGACCAACGTGGAATCCCGGATACGAACGGCGTAAACGCGCCTTCCTGTATGCCAGTATCGACGTCGGATCAGCTGGTAGGGCTGTTTTAATTAGTTTCCATGATCTCGTGGTTCGGCAGTATTCCAACCCTGTTAGGTATTTATCATAGCTACTCCATAAAATGGTAATTAGGTCTATGTTTCTCCGATATAGTTACCTTTGAACTAAGCATAATTAGATGCGGCATCATCTTGTAACTGGACAATATTGTCGTTTCTCTTCATTCTTCAATGCTACAAGAGCTACAACCAAAAGGCTTCTCGGACGTGCGCTGTTAACATGTTGCTCTTCGGAGGTAGGAGATGATCTCAGCAGACTTGTAATCAAACCACGCACTCCACACGCAGGGCTGCCACCAGCGAAGTTCCGAATGCCAAGAGATTGCTGACTACCGAACAGAAATCTGTCTTACCATGTTCGATACTAATTCGCGTCTCGTGATAACTGCGCCGCTTATCACTTCTCTATTGTTAGTGTAAGCTCCGAAGCAGGACATGAAGATATGGCGAGATTGAAGAGAAGCAGGTTAACTGCGCCACAGTCCAAAAGCGTAGTTCTTCGCTATCCTGTCAAGGTAAGCCGGGTATAAATATTGCCGCCAGCCAATGCCTAATGGTTCGCCTTGGTATCGCTTTCGTTGCTACTATCCCCATATAATTTTTCTCGTGTCATCGACGTCTCTATAATAAAATATATTTCGTTCAATGGCAAGCGCAAACGACGCTCCCTCTGTAGGCCAAGATGCCTTGCAGTCGATCCCCGCCTCACCTTTGCCTCTGGTTTCTCTTGAGGCATACCTATCTAACTTCTTCTACAACGTGTTTATCAATGATGAACCTGATGTTTTCGAGCTTACTTTCACTCGAAACTACACCCGAGATGTAGAGGAAATGTATGTTTTCTCTTCTTCATTTGGGGTGTGCCCACTAACGGCATTCGATAGAGGTAATGGTCAGCCTTTCCACTTCGAGGCCTTCCACGGGTTTACAGTCCAGAACCGTAATCAGTTTGCAAACCGAGAATTGATTTCTCAATCCTTCGTTGCGGTTCCCGCCGATGCTACTGGCAAGGCTGGAACGGTGGGTCATGTGGTGGAAGTCTCGGCCACGCAGGGCGGGAAGGAGGTCATCATCAAGATTATAGCCGTCGTTAACATTATATTCAATGAAAGCTCAAGAGGAGGATGATCAAGATGGAGAGTTTTGTCTTCACGGCGGTGCCGAAGCGCCTATAAATGTCGGCGGACTCATGCTGCAGCATATGTCATGACGTATAGATTGCTCATTTCTTCATAGCGGGGTAGCCATATATGGGCTTGGCAATAATACACATCGTTCAACGCTCAATGTAGAAGATTTGTCTTAATCAAAGGGCAAAGGACTCATCTCTCAAGCACC
The DNA here is from genome assembly GCA_021432635.1 of Thozetella sp. PMI_491. NCBI lineage: Eukaryota > Fungi > Ascomycota > Sordariomycetes > Chaetosphaeriales > Chaetosphaeriaceae > Thozetella > Thozetella sp. PMI_491. The sequence goes on from MU270145.1 coordinate 56,906, forward strand.
GTGTTTGTTGAAATATTGGGCTAGACACAAATGCATGTCCGGGCACGGAGGGCTGGCTATCCTGCCACTAAAAATCTACGTCCAGGCCCAGGATATACGCACCCGCTATGATGCCGCATCGATCATCTCATTAGCCGGCCCCAGAGTCTCTCCTTAGCAGTCAGCTAAGATGAAAGATGCGCGTAGCGTGAGTCCCGGGCAGCAGGGCCGTGCTCCTGAAGTGTGGGCATAGGCGGCCACGCACCACCATCAAACCCAGATCCATGCAGGAACACGGTGTTTTTACTGCCAAGTGCTCACTTGACGCTTTCTAGACGGCGCCTCACCCGGCGCTACGCGTGTCATGGCAGCGCATCATAATATGAGTGCACAAACCCCGAGTTCGTCGCAGAGTAGCGCTAAGCCACACACGATCGTCATTGGCCGACTTCGTTAGCCTCGCCAATAGTGAGCGTTGACTGAGTCAAGCCTCGGATCATCGTTGCAGAAACCTCTGTCTGAGCACTGGTTAGGTCGTTGGCCGCGAGTCGCGGCGAGCCTGCAACCCTAGCCATCTGGTTGAGTCGGTTCTACTACTGTACAAGAAGAGCTTGCTCGCTGCGTAGCAATCCAGGGGTACCTCCGGGCTGTGTTTTCTCGAATTTGCTGAAAGATTTATGTTCATCACTGTCGTTCCCTAGTTTCGCCACTGCTTCGTTCTTCCGCGTTGCTGGAGTGAAACTTTTGTCTTCATCTCTCTCGTTCGGGTCGCATACACCCGCACTCGGCTCGATGGGTGCCGAAAGTCGCGGGTCGCAAATCAGTGCGGTCACCTATTCTATGGTGATTGTATCTTCCATTGCAACTGCATTTCGGATATACTGTCGCGGCTGGGTCATCAAGGCGTTTGCGGCAGATGACTGGCTTGCGGTTATTGCCCAGGTATCTATGTCTTGGAATGCTATCTCTCTGTCGCATCTTATTAACCAAAGGCAGTTGCTCTTTATCATCTTCTGCTCGTATGAGATCACGGGAGTGCACTATGGTACAGGACAGCATCTGACGAATCTTACTTCGGATCAAATACCCAAGGCCATGCAGGTAAGTTGACTAGAAACACTGCCCCGCGAAAGCCTGTATAATATCTCACACCCTTAGATGTGGTGGACCTGCGAACCTCTCTACGTGTTGACCAATATGGCAATTAAAGCCAGCATTGCTATCTTCTTGCTACGGATCTGTGTCACTAGGATCCATAAAGCCATCATCTGGGTCGTCATTGGAGTTACTGAACTCTACAGCGCCTTCTTCTTTCTGCTCTTTGTGCTCCAGTGCCGTCCTACCTCTTTATTCTGGCTTCGATACAGTGAAAATCCTCCACCTGGAAGTTGTCTCGATGCGAGCATAGTTTCGAACTCCTTCTATGGCTACTCTGCTATTAGCTGCTGGACCGATTGGACATACAGCATCCTCCCTATATTCTTGGTCTGGAAGCTACAGATGAACTTGAGAGTGAAAATCTCTGTGGTCGTTATCTTGGCTGCTGGCGCCATGTATGATGTTCCACCCCGCAACAACCCTAGCGCCGCAGCTAACCAGATGAAAGTGCTTCAAGTGCAACGATTGTCCGATTTCCGTATCTATATTCCCTAACCGATATTGACGATTTCCTCTATTCGACCTCAGACGTTGCAATTTGGTCCACCATCGAAACCGGCATCGGTATCACTGCCTCAGCCGTGGCAACGTTGCGACCCCTTCTCCGGACCTTCTTTGGCGGGTCTTCGGCGCCAGGACACGGCACATCGGCTCACCAGTGGCGCAGAACAACCAGCGATCACGCGAAAGGAGACGAGCCGTTCGAGCTTCACAATGCTAGAAAGAATATCCAGGTTACAACCGTTATTGGCTTCGACAAAGACGGCGACATGCATAGCCAGAAGGTCAAGGGTGACAATGGGTCAGAGGGCTCGGGCTCGATCGCAGGCCAAGATGAATGGAATAACAGCCAGTTAAACCTGGCAGGAGGGTCGGATGAACCGCATACTGGACAAGGTTGGAACATTGCTGTCAAGAAGTCCATTGTCCACACCAGAGGCGTAGAGACTTTGTGAAATTGAATGACAGGGCTACTGTTGAGTGATGCGATTGCATCTGCCATAAAAAGGTTGATGTTACTAGACTCGAAACCTCTCTAATCTGCAAAGATTAGTATTGCATGGGAAGAAAATACGGCCTGGCACTCGAGAGAGTGAGAATAACTAGATATACTATGAAACTAAACGGGGGTACTAGATAATTTGAAGTTATGTGCCTCGCCTGCACCTTTCTCCGTAGTTGTGATGTGGGAGTTGTAAGCATAAATATGAACTGTTTCTTATAAAGCCACCTGTAGCTGCGCAGGAGATTCAATCTCGTCCCACAAGTTTTACAACCGATTCACCCCCTCCGTCCTAGGCTAGACTGCGTATTAGAAGTTCTCAGGACTCAGACTGCCTGTGAAGCCTCAATTATCTGCCATCGGGTTGCAGATCAACCTGCTAGCCACGACTACGATGCTGCTGAGCAGAGTACTCCTCAAAGAGTGGGATGCTAGCGTAACGAAACCTCTTCCCATATGTAAGAAGGAGCACCGGGAAGCCAACGAGAAAGAAAAGCGTGATAAAGGTGAACGATATAAACATGTCCTGAAGACCAATCGCATTGATCCACGGGGTCAATGAGAATAGGATAATCACCGATATGACATTGCGGACGAAAATGACACCAACGACGGCGTCTCCAACCAGCTATGTAGCGAGTTAGCGACATTCGGTCCCGGCGTTTCTATGGACTCTTACAGTCTGGTACGAGTCGGTGAGGTACGACAAGGCGATATCGCCGCACCCGATGAAACCGTACCCGAAGATGGCCGACCCAACAGCAAGTATGATCCAAGGTTGTTCCTGCCAGCACCAGTCAGCATCTCAAGCGTCTTCGAGTGCTGGAAGCAAAAAACCTGTGCGATCCCGACACCAAACATGAGCATCCCGCCGCAGGCTAGAAATGCACTCGGGATGGCGGGCCACAGTCGCATTTCCGCCTCGTATATGCCCTTGTTCTTCGTCGCAAGGCGAACAATGAGCCAGTCACTCATTGGTCCGACGGTCACGGTAGAGAGAAGGGCACCAATAAAAGGCGCGATGTTAAAGAGGCCGACGCCCGCGGAATCGAAGTTGTAGGGCGGGTAGAACAGCCAGCCCGCGGAGACAGAGGCTATGGCCGCAAAATTGGCCAAAAGAATGCCATAGGTCAATGCGGCATATGTGGCTGCTGGGATACGCACGAGAAGGACAAACGGCTGCCAAATATGGTGCCCAACCTGATCTGGGGTGTGTGTGTAGAGACGAAGGCTCTTCACCCATGAGCTCTTTGCATTCACTCGGTTGTCGACTGGCGATTTCGTCTCCGTGAGTTTCGGTATATCCTTAAAGGGCCCTTCTCTTTCGTCTCCCGCGTGGGTGTACTGGACCTCGAGGCCTTCTGATCGGCCCTCCAAAATCGGGACATACGCCGTCTCGTTGAGGAAGAAGGCTGCCAGAACCAGGCTGAGCCCCAGGAATATAGTACACCACCACCATTGCCACCGCCATCCTTGACTAACAGTTACATATCCCGCAGCGACTGGCCCCAGAAATGCGCCCATAGACTGGGATAAGAGGAATAGCCCATTCATGGTCGCGTATTGATGCACGAAGAAGAGGTCGGCGATGGTGATCTGGACAATCGTTTCGCTAATGGCACCGCCGAGCCCCTGGATCACATTGAGCGGGTACCATTCCGCTACACCGTTGACCCTGGCGGCCCAGATGGCCGTGGCGAGCTGGACCGCGATGCTGGTGAGGTAGACGGGACGGCGACCATATTTGTACACAAGGGGAATGAACAGCACGCAACCGACGGCCAAGCCGGCGTAGCTGGCAGCGGTGATGCTGTTGTATTCGTCAAATGTCATTCCCCACTCTTCCACATAGGCATTGTAGGCAATTCCGAAGATGTCGAGGAGAACGAAGGTCATGAGGACGTAGAAGAGCACTAGGGCGAAGTTGATGCTCTTGCGCGCAACCGACCAATTCTGCACAGAGATGTCAGCTAGGATCCATATTGTATGTCTTTCTTCTGTCACCTACCAGGGGATCTTGCGAGTCTGCAGTGGGGGTCGGATGTAGCACTATCTTCTTCGTTGTCCCTACGATCGCGTCAATGCCCTATTCCAAGCATTTCTAGCTCCGTATCCTCACGATCAGTCAGTAGCATCGTGCCGGGGGGCATGGTACTATCGAGCCCGTCGGCGCTCATTTTCGGTCACAATAATCCAAGTTTCTGTCAAAAATTAGGATATGCAGTGTGGGCTAAGATGTGAGAACCGATGGCCGCCCGTCAGGCTATTAGTTGGCCGTAATCGCGGATCACTAGGCGAAGTTTAAGTACGGAATGCTATTGCACCCCTGGGCGCCTCTGATAGGTAGCTGCGTTCTTCATGGCAGCCCTTGGAAGTTCTCCGGGCTCGTCGTTTACGCTACTCGATATCGCTCCAATCGCAGGTTGGTAGGACGCACTCAAGGCAGGGCATTATTATGGCTGGTTTTAATTGTCCGGTCAAGCTGCCGGCTTATCGGTACCCCATGTGGCATTGGCGACAAATAGACTTTGTGTGACGCAAGCCCGACCCAAGAAGCTCGAGGTCTGGCCCTGCTGGTTGGGGAAGTGGGGAGGTGCCAGGGTTCCTGGCGCCCGTCTCTCCCAGTCGGCGGACCATGCTCACGTGCGCCCTTGACCGAGGCGAATACCCTGTGCCAAAGGATATCAAAAGTAGTGATCAAGTCGCGGCTACTTTCGCGTGAGGGGCTCTTGAGGCGAACCAACAAATGCGTCACCGGAAATTGGCCACGTTTAAATTTATTGGGGGCTTCTAGCCTGTCGTTGCGCGGCGCTTGGCCCTTGCATTGCCATGTATCTCCTATGAACTTCTCTCGGTGGGCCAGATTCACGGTATCACAGTACCGAGGTTGACATGGACCGCTTTGTCCTGCAAATATCCCTGGAGGCCGGCCTCGCCCAGTTCTCTCCCGATACCACTTTGCTTGACGCCGCCGAAGGGTACTCTCCAGTCCGAATCCACTGTGGAGTTGACCCAGACCATGCCAGCCTCCAGCCTTGAAGCCATACGATGAGCCAACTCGATGTCTCGCGTGAATACCGACGCTGCCAATCCGTACTCAGTTTCATTGGCCCTCTGTAGAGCTTCGTCTTCAGTCTGAAATGACGTGATGGTCACGACTGGCCCGAAAACCTCCTCGCGGTATATCTTCATGGACGGCGAAACACCCTTGAAGACGGTGGGCTCGATGAAGTACCCCTTGGAGCCAAACGGTTTGCCGCCCGAAACGAGCACGGCGCCTTCTTCGACAGCACCTTTGGTGCGGTTCAAGATGCTTTCGTATTGCGCCTTTGTGACCTGCGGACCCTGAGAGACGCCGAGCTCGAATGGGTTACCAATCTTCCAGGACGCGAACTGCGCCATGTACGCTTCAACGAATTGATCTACGACGCGCTCGTGCACCAGGAGGCGCGAGCTGGCAGTGCAGACTTGGCCCTGGTTGCCCATACTCCCGATGTGGGCCCATTTGGCTGCTTGAGACAAATCCGCGTCGGCGAAAACGATAAGCGGATTCTTGCCCCCGGTCTCCAGCGAAATATTCTTGAGGTTGCCGCTAGCGGCTTTTTGGATCAGGCGGCCGGTGGCAGTAGACCCAGTGAAGGCGATCTTATCCACGTCCATGTGGCTTGCCAGAGCGGCTCCCGCGTCCCGGCCATAGCCGTTCACGATGTTGACCACGCCAGGAGGGAACCCAGCTTGCACCACGAGGTTGGCTAGATAGAGTGCGGAAAGAGGTGTCTGCTCTGCTGGTTTCAAGACTACCGTATTCCCTGTAGCGAGGGCAGGGCCCAACTTCCACGCCGCCATCAATATGGGGTAGTTCCATGGAATGATTTGCCCACAGACCCCAACGGGCTGTCTCAAGGTGTAGGCAAGCTTCTTCGAGTGCGTCGGTATGGTCGTCCCGGAGATCTTGTCCGCCCAGCCAGCGTAGTACCGAATGCATCCGACGGCAGCGGCCAGATCGAGACCGAGGGCTGCTTCGTAGGGCTTTCCGTTGTCCCACGCTTCAAGTGTAGCGAGATCTTCTTTGTTTGCCTCGATTAAGTCTGCGAGTCTATGTAGGAGTATGCCCCGACCGGAGCCAGGGAGGTCTCGCCAGGACTCATTGTTGAAGGCCTGGCGAGCAGCAGTGACTGCCTTGTCGATGTCTTCGGTTGAGGCAGCATCCACAGAGCAAATATCAAGCTCGGTCCTTCCGATACAAGTCAGCTAAAGCGCCGAGGTATGAACCTGTGAAGTACTCACGCGGGATCAATAGCGTTAATTCGACCCCCAGATACAGCTGGTACGAATTCGTTATTGATGAATAGCCCGGTAGATAGCGAAATGCTCCTCCCATTCGGGGCGGCAAGGGTTACCCGAGCCGTCGACTCAGACTCCGACATTTGGTTGGAATCTCTAGAATATGGATTCGCCGCAAAGTGCTCGGTGTGTGCTGGCTCTGGTGATACCAACGTCGGTACCTACGTGCATAGTTATGTTCACCAGGGTTAAATAGGTACCTTCCAACTGCCCAAGGAGTGTCCTGTGACAAATGAATCAACTTGTGACCTCGATGTGAGTAGGCTCTGCCCCAGGACGGAAGCTAGGGTACGCTATGCAGGAAAAGGGTTGGAAGCCCGCCGGTATATTTCCGGTTCTGGTCGATCCCAGTGCTTGCAGACCCGCCCCTCGGCAGCGAGATACTGATACTATCAGTAAACCTCCACATTGATGCACTAGCAACACCCCCGCAGCACCATTAGCTCTCCGACTGCCAAGGGAACAGCCTATCTCGACAATAATTATCTCAGTTGATCCTACCCATGACTGTAAACAACATTGACAGTATTCCCCTGGTAAATGACCATTTAAATCCCATGGCAATGCTAGATTGGGAGGTGAAAGCCGCCGAAAAGCGGGCGCGCGCCGACGCCGCTATTCCGAAAGATTGGCGGCTGCCGGCCGACATCACTGCGCTTGTCAAGGAGCCGTGGGAAACCACCCGCAACAATCTGTTCGAATTGGGGATTGTCCGAGCATCAGGACTACTCACCGCTGAAGAGTTCGATATCACCGAAAACTATACCGTATCCGCCTTACTCGAAGCCCTTGCGAAAGGCACCCTCTCCGCTGTCCAAGTCACTGTCGCCTTCTCTAAGCGCGCCGCGATTGCGCAGCAAGTGGCATGCCTGCCTCCCCACCTCCCCTCCTCTTCTAGATTCTTTAGACTAAACTAACAGTCTTGCAGACTGGCTGCCTTACAGAGGTGTTTTTCGATCGTGCGCTAGAAAGAGCTCGAGAGCTAGACGCTCTGAAAAGCGAAGGCAAGCTCGCGGGACCGCTCCATGGGCTTCCCGTCAGCATCAAGGATGGCTTTCAGATTGCTGGCATCGAGGCAACGATTGGTCTGGTTTCTTATCTCGACCGTGGTGCATCAGAGGTCAACTCCCCGCTAGTGGACATCCTTCTGCAGCTTGGTGCGGTTCTTTATGTAAAAACCAATGTTCCTCAGACGTTGATGGTAAGCTCAACAACTACTACTACTCGCCGCAGAACTCGATTAGGTTAATTTCTGTTCCACAGACAGCTGATTCGCACAACAATGTCTTCGGCCGCGTCCTGAATCCCTGGAACACGATGTTGGGTGCTGGGGGGTCCAGCGGCGGGGAAGGTGCATTGGTTGCATTCCGCGGGTCTCCTCTCGGCATCGGCACGGACGTCGCCGGTTTGTTACACGCCTGCCTCGAATCTTGATCCGAGTTCGACTGACTTGATCTAGGGTCAATTCGAATCCCCGCGTTGTGCTGCGGTACATACGGCTTCAAACCAAGCACAGCCCGCATCCCTTATGGAGGACAAGTGAGCTGCGCGAATGTGGGCTTGAGAACTATCCTACCGGTCGCTGGACCGCTTGCAAATGATTTCGATGCCCTGGATATACTCATGAAAGCGGTCATCCGTGCCAGACCGGCTCTCCTAGACTTCACCGCGATTGACCTTCCTTGGAGAGACGTGCCCAATGCCGGCAACTCAAAGCTGCGACTGGGGTTGCTGTCTGAAGATCCTCTTTTCCCCCTTCACCCACCGGTACAGAGAGCTTTGGTTGCAGCGGTTGAGGCCTTGAAACGCCAAGGACACGAAATTGTACCACTAGCAGCCGACGCGTGCCATGTGGCCGATGCTGCAGAGGTGGCTTGGAAGATGTGGGCCCTTGACAACAGAGCGGACAGCATCGTGAAGGCCTCAGGCGAGCCTGCTGTGCCGTCGAGAGTTGTCATAGCATCTGAGGCGCGGAACATGGACTGGAATTTCGTTCCGGACCTTGAAGGGCTCGACGGGCTCGGAAAGCTTGCGACGCTGAATATCAAGCGAGCCGAGATCGTCAAAGCTTGGAATCAAATATGGACTGACCATAGCCTTGACGCCGTAATTAGCCCTCCGGCAGCGCATACGGCAATCGAGCATGATACGTACGGCCTACCGGTCTACACAAACCTTCTGAATGTGCTAGAGGTAAGTGTGTGTTAAGCACGTCTCAATTTCGCATTATTGACGAACGATCCATCAGTATCCGGCATGTGTCATACCCTTCGGTAGGGTATGTAATGCTTCCCCTCCAGAGACTTTCGAGAAGAAACCAGGCCAAGCGGGTCCAGCATGTAGGTGTCGAACCCTTCCAGTACCTTAACCCGACTCTAACCGTTCCAGATCACCCTGATGCTGTAGATGGCGCGCCTTGTTCCATCCAGGTTTTCACCAGGGGGATGCGGGACGAGGAATGCCTCGTTATTGCCAAGACTGTCGACCTGGCCTTGCATCGTTGAAACCCGAGATGCGAGGTTGGCATCCTTCTTTTGGACAAAGCAAGAAGTAGGATAGGAAGCTTTCTAAGCGAAGCCGCCTAACTTAGGTACTTGAGAAAGATACAAGAGACAACATCACAAAATAAACTACATGTTATTATGGTTTAAATCTCTGTTAGCCTGTCATACTTGAATATAAGTGGTGGTTATTTCCGAACTCTTTACTACTACTTGATTCAGTGCAACCTGTTACTAATTAATGCTTACCAACAGTAGCTTACTGCGGAAGAGAAGTCTAAATGCAGTGAATACCCCCCCATTCTTGAATAATACAGCAACTCGCCATAATCATGGTACTGCAAAGTAATCGACCTAATCCTCCAATTTACTTGTGTAGTCATTGCCACCATCAATGCCAAAGAGGAAAGAAGCTACTCGTTTCCCATTCGTTTCAGGGTGGAGTTGTTGTCCTCCTCATGTCTCAGCCTTTAACCGCCCTTGGAATTAGGTTAAGGCGTGAAGCTCCCCGGAGGAGAATCTAGGTCATGCGCTCGTCCACGATAAGCCGGAAGTTTGACCGGTCTATTGGTGCTCAGCACATTGGCACTAGCTACCCCGCACTGACTCGGTGCAGCATGGCCGACCCACACGCCCTACCACCTTGTTCATGAGCTAGAAGAGCTAAGCGTAATGGTGTCTTGGGTGGCTGAACGTCACTCGGCTGCTTGGTTCGGCAGATGATGTGAAGGGACTAATCTCGTATCCTTACTGCAAATGACGTCTATCATCCACCATAACACCCAGGGCATGGGACGGGCTAGGGCCGGCTAACTCACATGGATGGATGGGGCCGCCTACCAGTTGCCCGAGTGCATGCTAGCGATTGTCGAGATTGGAGCTGAGATAGGCCTCAGACTTCTCATAAGTAACTCTAGTTACTGTGGAGTTAGATGGAAGCTGTCTATGAAGCTGGGGCAAAGAGATCCATGAAATAATCGACGGTGGCGTCGACGCCCATCTCAGCCCATCTTGCCTCGTCTAAGACGAAGGCCTCCGGAACCCAAGAAGAGACATCCTCGCCTAAAAACATCCTAGCAATCGCATCACCGCTCAGCCAAGCCTTGTCCATTCCATGGCCGTTGTATCCGGCCGCCACCCACTCTCCTCTGCCGTCCCGTCCTGTCATGGACTGCGTCAAGCGACCAATGAACGGATGGCCGTCCGATGTGAACCCCATAATCCCCGACCAGATTTTGCGTAGCTCGACTGGCTCTACATCCCGGAACATCTTGGGCAGGACCGTCGTCAAGTTCCTGCCTGCCGACCCTCCTACAGTTGAGTCGTCGCTTGTTAGAAGCTCTTCTAGCGTCTGGGATTCGCCACCAATCCATATATCCCCGGTGTGCGCGTTCTGCTGTGCGTAGAATAGCCCACTAGACCACTCTTTGATCTCCGGAATGTACCGGGGTTTCCAGCGGTAGGACCAAAGAACTTGGTTGCCCAGCCGTGGGAAACTGGGGCCGGGGGTCTGGATTGACATAGTGCCTTTGAGCGGAAACATTCGACCGACAAGACCAGGTACCAATCGACCGGTGTAGCCGTTGGTGCAGTGAATAACTGTCTTGGTTCGGATCTTGCCCCTGGGAGTCTCGAGAGCATACGGGAGTGAACTGGAGTTGCCGGCATCATGCTCGATAGATAACACTGGGGTGTTTGTTTCTAGACTGAAGCGATCCCCATGATTCTTCAGTAGGCCTTCAAAGATTCCTGTGACGAGACGATAGGGCCACAATGCAGCTACCGGTTGTTGCTCAACTACACCTACGGAGTCTTTGTAGCGATAAGTCTATAGCGTATCAGCCATGATTCGCGTACTTCGAGGAAAGAGTCAGACCTCAGTCCCGGCTTGCGACCCAATTTCAGCATAGGATATAATAGTTTGGCCCAAGCTCTGCTGCATCGACTTCAGACTTTCTTTGCAGTCATCTAAGTCAACTTGATCGTGAAACGCCAGTGCGCCAACGACGTTGCGAAACTCAGAAGCCTTCTGGCGCTCATCGTCGAGCCCAGCGACGACCTCCCTCAGTCTTTCCATACAGCTCTCGCTGAACCGGAGAACTTGGGCGGCTTTTTCTGGGCCGAGTTGTGCCATCAGTGAGCTATAGCGGAGGGCGACATCTGAGACGAGTTGGCCACCATTCCGCCCAGTCGCACCACTCACGGCGTTGCGCGCTTCCAGAACAACAACGTGAAGCCCTGGTGCGCTCGGATGGGCTAACAGCGTGTTGGCTGCGCTACACCCAGTGATACCCGAGCCGATTATGACCACATCTGCCTCGAAGGGCAGAGCTGCTGACCGAATGCCGGAGACTGTCGGATGTGGCGGTTCCTGCCATCCCGATGTGGTCGGATTTGGAACAGGGAAAGTTGGAGGGGTGTTAATTAGCCTCTTGAAATCGTCCTGATGGTCTGAAATGGCCACTATAGTGAGCATAAAAGACGCCGCGTGAACCTAGGATGCGATCCAAATTCTTACCAGTAGCTGACATGTTTGAACTGGATGCCGTGGGACAAGCTGAATGTCGATGTTGAGGTCTGCGTCAAGACCAGAGAGCATGGACTACGCCGAAAGTTTCTTTCCTGAGCAATGAAATACAAACATTTTGCGCCATTGGATGCCGTAAAGGCCTTTTAAGAGTCGTGGAAGTCGCTAGTGGACTACCTACCTTAGCTGATGGAGAGGTTATGGGTCAGCCCTCCGCCTGTTGATAGATCTTTACATGCAAGTACCCGGGAATTTTCCGGCTGGGAAAGACATTATGTCTGCCCTATCTGGAACCAGGTGATGCAGAGCTGATAGACAGGGTCGTAGCCGCCATGAGTCTAGGCTGTGCTGGGCCTGAAGCACTCGACGAATGCCAAGCGTGAACCAATGCGGGGTGGCGGGAATGTGGGGG
>MU270146.1:0-66509 GCA_021432635.1 Thozetella sp. PMI_491
TATAAAGTAACTAGTTATTTAAAAAAGTACTATTATTATATTAAATCTAAAAAACTATATAATAACTTATTAGTAATAAATACTTATAAGTATTTTTTATATTTTACAAGGGTTATATTTATTAACCTATTAGTATAATAGCTTAAAACTTATAAAAATAGTCTAAGCTAAAGTATAAAGAAAAAAAGACAGGTAAAACAATTTATCTTTAATATATAAAGGCACTAATAATATAAAAATCTCTATTTAAAATACTTATATAATTAAACTATTTATATAAGTAAAAGAAGCTAGTTTATTTATAAGGTAAGTAGTTATTTACTTATAAGGTTATAGGTTTAAAAGAAGATATTACTAAAGAAATACTTTTAAAATAATATATTATAAGGAAAGTATAAGGTTTAAATATCTTTAATATAATTAACTAAGAGGTAATAAGTTTTAACTTAAAGCTAATTAATTAAGATTTTAATAATAAAATTATTAAATAAGCTTTTATAAATTCTTTAAGTATTTACTAGGTTTTTATATATATTTTACTAGTATTATATCCTACTTATTTAATTAGGTATTTTAGTTTATCTTTAATATTATAAAAATCTATAATAATTTTAACTTTATACTTTAATTACTTATTAACTTTTATATATTTATCTAGTCTAATATTTTAAGTATTAGTTTAAGTAATAAGATATAAAAAATAAAGTATATCTATATAATTATAAATAGTTTTAATTTATAAGTAACTTTACTAGTTTATTTCTTAATTTAAAATAGTCTTAATTTTTTAAAATCTAATTTATTACTTAGTTATATTATTTTATTATTTTTTTATAAAAGATAGATCTTATCTCTCTTTTAAAAGATTAATCTCTTTAATCTTTTCTAGTTAATATATTTACTTATTTTATTATAAATAAACTTAAGTTTTTTTTTTATAAGTTTATATAAGGTTTTTAACTCTTTAACTCTTAATTCTACTTTTAAATTCTCTTTTAAGTTAAAAGAGTTTTAATAGAATTTTAGTTTAAAGCTATAATTAATAAAAAATAAAGATATCTGAGTTAATTTTTATCTAGTGTTATTATAAATAAACTAAGTAGTTAATAGTAGTTATACCTAATTATTTTATTTATAGTTAATATAATAATATAAGTATTATTTTATAGTTTAATTAAGTCTTTTTATTTATTTATTAAACTAAGAGTAATAAGCTATTAATAATTAATATTTAATTTTAAGTTAAATTATAAACGTTTTTTAAAAGTTTAAAGTAAATAATTTATTTTTATTATTAATTAATTCTTTTAATAGTTTATAATTTATAATAATATTTTTTATAAATATATAAGCTAATCTTTTAATATTATTAGCTTTTATATATAAGATAAAGTAGTTATACTTAATAAGTTTATCTATAATTATTAAAATATTATTAAAAAATACTTTAATTAAGGGTTTTTTTAAGAGTAATAGTTTTATAATAAAGTCTAAAGAAATTTAACTTTATAACCTTTTAAAGATTAAAAGGGGTTATAATTCTTTATAAATCCTATATTGATTTACCTTACTTTTATTATATTTATTATATTTCTTAATTACTTCTTTTATAACTCTTTTAACTCTAAGGAAGTTATAGGTATAATATAGTTATTTTAAAGTCTTAATAACTCCTTAATATTTATAAGAAAGGATTTTATATATTTCCTTTACTAGGTTTTATTATAAGCTATTAAAGATATAAATCCTCTTATAAAATTAATAGATTTTATTTTTCTTTTCTATATTTTTACTAAAGCTATTTTATATAAAGCTTATAAAGTCTTAATTATTAAAAACTTCTTTAATCTTATTAGTTTAATTAAGGTCTAAGAAAATTTAAAAGGTAATATTTAACTCTTAAAGGGTTTAACTTAAGCTTTTATCTTTTAACACTATTAAGATATTTTATATATAAGGTTTTAATTCTTATATATAATCTTTTTATTAGTTAAGAGTATCTACCCTAGTATTTTCTAATCTCTTTTATATATAATTTTAAAATTAAATTTAAAAAGAAATTTAATCTATTTAATTTATTATTTATTAAGCTCTTTATTAATTATAAAGTATATAAGGTTTTTATAATTTATATAAATTAAGACTTAGTATTATACTTTATAAAGATAGACTTTTTACTTTTTAAAAGCTTTAATAATAGCTATTAGTTTTTTATTATATATTTAATAGTTAATTTCTACTTTTTTAAGGTTCTTTAAAAAAAGGTAATTAGGGATAATAGTCTTTTTTTTATTATATTATTTAAGTTATTCTTTTATTATAAAGTTTAAAGAGTTAGTTTTAACTTTATATAGTTTTACTAAGTCTAAAAGTATAAGTATAGGTTTACTTAAGATTTATAACTTAATAATTTTAAAGGCTTTATTAGCTTAATTAATTTATTTAAACTTACTCTCTTTATAAATAAGCTTTATAAATAATAGGGTAAGCTTATTATAGGTTTTTATAAAATAATAATAATAAATAGTAAATATAAGAAAAGTTTATACTTTTTTTACTGTTTTAAGTAGCAGCTAATTTTATATTATAGTTATTTTTTTAAGGTTTATCTTAATAAATCTAGAGGTGATTTAAAATCTTAAGAAGATAGTTTTTTAATATAAAACTCACTCTTTTTTAATTTTACTAAGAGTTTAATATCTTTTAATACTTATAAGATAATATAAATATATTATTTATATTTTATTTTATTCTTAGAGTGGATAAGGATATTATTAAAGTAGATAATATAGAATCTATTAATATAAGGTTATAAGATATAATTAATTATAGCTTAAATAATATAACTAGGTATTTATAATATCTATATTTAGTTTTAATTATTATTTTTTATTTTTCTCTCTTTATTACTTAGATTAAGGTATAAGCTTTTTTAAGGTTAAAATATCTTATTATTATAGTTTTTATTAGTTAGTTTTATAGTTTAAATATTAAAGATAATAATCCTTTATCTAAAATAATAATACTATTAAGCTATTAATAATTAATATATAGTCTTTATTTCTTAGTTTTATCCTTACTTTTCTTAAGTATAAATAAGATTAGATTAGATATCTTACTAATAAGTTTAATAATTATATATAACTTTTTTCTAGGTTTTTATTAAAGTATTATTATAAGGTTATAAGTTTCTTCTTATTAAGCTTATAGATTTTATATAGTTTAAGTTATTCTCTTAGTTTAATTAGTATATAATAGTTAAACTAATTATACTTTAATAACCCTATATTTAATATTTCTTTAAATAATCTATTATACTTTTAATATTCTTTTAATATCTTATTTAAAGTTTTTATTATAAATATTTTAATAATTATTAATATCTTAAAAGTTTTTTCTATAAGTTTATTTAAAGATTTCTTATAAGTTACTTTAAAAGCTAAGTCTTTTTAAATACCTTTAATTTCTCTTTTTAAGATTAATTAAGTATATTCTTTAAATACTAATTTAAAAAATATCTAGCTAGTTATTTAGTTAATTCTTTAGTTATTTTTTTATAATTATAATATCTTTAAAATTAAGTAATATAATCTAATTTTTATAATATTAAAGGTTATTTTTTTATTATATATATTATAAGCTAATATTAAAAGAGATATAATCTTTATTATAATATCTTTTTTTTATATTAAGCTAGTTCTTTTTTTATTATATATAAGTAATATATAAATTTTTTTATTTTAAAATAGTTTTAGCTAATTAATAACTTTAAGTAATATATAATTTTCTTAAGATCTATTATTAATTATTATAATAATATTATATTAGTTATTAATAATAAAAATATAAGTAAGTAATTTTAAGTTTAAGCTAGTAATTATTATAAGAGTTTTTATCTTTAGGTTGTTTTATTAACTCTTTATAAGTAATATCTATTATTTTTTATCTAGTTTCTTCTTAGGGCAGGCTATAAATATTAGCTTTTTTTATAGGTTATAATTTATACTATATAAGATCTTTAAGCTAGGATTTAAGTCTTATATTAATAAATTATTTTTATATATATTTTATAGCTTTAATTTATTCTTTTATAGTTTTTATTTATAAGTTAATAAGGTCTTTTCTTATAAAAATATATCCTTATATCTTTCTTTAATACTATTATATAGTTTTTTCTATATAATAATATAAGTATATTATAAAAGTATATTATATTATACTTAACTTGTTTTTATAATATATTAAGAACTAAGGGTTTAACTTAAAGATAGTATATCTATTATATTAATCTTTTATTTTCTAATATTTTATTTCTTTTTATAAGTAAGAGTTATAAATTTATTATATCTTATATTTAATAAAAAAGAAATTATATTTTAATTTATTTATAATATATATTTTATATAATATAATATATTATATCTAGATAATTTCTTTATAATATTTATATTAAAAGCTTATTTAAAGGTTATTTTAATAATTTAGTTATTAATTATTTTTTAATAAGTTATAATATAAGACTTTATCTATAAGAAATAGTATATATTCCTTATTTAGGATTAAGTTAGGTCTAATCCTTAGATATTTCTAAACTATAAATAAAAATATATTATATAATTCATTTATTAATTCTTCTTTAATTTTTAATAGGTTATTAAACTCTTTTCCTTATTACTTAAGTATATAAAAGGTAAGCTGTTTATTATTTCTTTTATAAATATAGGTTTTAATAAAAGAGTTATTTAATTATATCTTTTAGACTTTTTTATTATTATAATATATTATTATAAGATATTAGGTTTAGTTTTATAATATATATAAGGTATTATATTAAATATATTTATTATAGTAATTATTACTTTCTTATAACTTAATATATTTCTTTTTCCTATCCTAATATTATTAGTATATTATTTATTAATATTTCTAGTATATATCTAAGATTTTATATAGTCTTAATAATTTAATAATTTATCCTAATTAGCTTATATATTCTTAGTTCTTATCTTTATAATTCTTATAAAAAAAGCTTAGTCTAAGGTTTTATTTATAATATTATTATCTATTATAATATTCTTAATAAATAAGGTATTATTTATTTTAAATTATTTTATTAATTACCTTATTTTTATAAGCTTAAAGTTATTAAGTATTAATATTACTAGTTATAAAGTTTAAGGGTTTTATTATTTTTAGTCTAAAGTAAGGTATAACTTCTCTTATTATTAGTTAGTTTAAAGCTATATATTATTCTAAGTTAGTTCTTTTATTAGTGTTATAATATAAATATTATTAAGATCTATAGTATTATAAGCTAGGTTATTTTATATAGTTATACTTAAGGTTTAGACTAGTTTATATTATATTAGGTTAATAGATTATTTTTTAAGTATTAGTTTCTAGCCTATCTTTTTTAATTATTTATAAATATTAATATAATATCTCTTTTTTTAATAGTTATAGTATTTAATATCTTTAGAGTCTTATTTTTATTATATTATATTTAAGTTTATAAGTCTTAAATAAGTCTTATATATTATTATTTAATAATTTTAATATTAATTAATAAATTACTTAGACTAGTTATATTATTAAGGTCTTTTAATATTAGCTTATTATCTTAGTTCTTACTATTATTTTTCTATTCTTTATTTATATAATTAGTTATTAATATAAGTTACTGTTTTAATATATAATAAAAAGTCTTTTAAGGTATTAAGTTTAAAGATCTTATTTTTAACTTTACTTTTAAGTCCTTAGTAAAATAAGAATTTCTTAGTTTTATTTATATAGTCTAAGAGTAAGTAAAGTTATTAAAACTCTACTATATATTAAACTATTAAACTTTTTTACTTAAGTTAGTATAGGTTTTATTCTTACTAGTGTTTTTTATTAAGTTTTTAAAAGAGTGACTTTAAGATATATTTATATTCTATATAGGTTATAAAAATATTATAAGTTTTTAATTTAAGTTTTAAGATAAATCTCTTCTTAAAAAGTCTATTAAGTATAGTTTAAACTATACTAGAGCTTTTTCTTTTAAAAATAAGCTAGTATATACTACTTTCTCTACCTTATTTTAAAAGCTATTTATATAAAAGTAATAATAAGTTTTTAGTTAAGCTAGATAGCTTTTTAAATGTTTATAGGTATTATTAAAAGGTTAGAGTAGGTTAAGCCTTAGCTTTTTATATCCTTTAATAAAGGTTATAATAATATTAACAACAGCTTATATAATATATAAATTATTCTTAAGTTAAAACACTTAGATAACGCTAATATATAGCTTACTAATAAGTTTTTTATCTAAGAAAGATCTCTTTTTATACTAGTGTATTTAGTATTATCTCTACTATTATTAGTGTCTTTTATTTCTTAATTAAAGCTAGATTAAGCAGGGGCTTTTTCCTTCTTTTTATTAGATATATTAACTATAAAACATTATTAATTATACTAGTCTTATCCTTTAAAAAAAAGTAATTAATATATTATAATACTAAGATCTTAAGATTAGTATTCTTAATATATAAGAGATTCTTTTCTAAGGTAAAGAGAGTAGAGACAAGTAAAGTATTAATTAATATAAGATAAGATCTAATAATATAAGTGTTAAGATTTATAAACTAAGTAGATTAATTACTAAAAAGTAAGGCTAACTAATCTATCTAAGTAGAGACTATAGTCTTAATACTAGGTTACTCTTTATAACTCACTTTAAATCGCTAAAGTCCTAAAGCTCTTAGGTAAGCCAGGAGCTTTAGGCTTACTAAGAGCTAAGTGCTCTATAAGAAAACCCTAAACTCACTAGTCTAGTAGATTTAATATTTTACTAGTCTAGTAAAAATTATATAAGTATAAACCCTAACCCTAGGATCTCCTATATAAGAGGGGGAGAGGGAGATAGTTTATAACTACTATATCTAAAATTATATACCCTTATATTTTAAAAAATAAAGCAGTTAGCTAATACAATAAATATATAGTTGTAAATATTATAAATATCAACTAGTAAAAAACATAATAAAAGCAATAAAAGTAAAAAAAGTAAAAAAACAGCTAGTAAGCTAGTTAAACTACCCCCCTATACTACAACTAATCCTCCTTAAAAAGCATATAAAATCTATATCAACCAGTAAAAACTCTATTACTTTCCACCTATTAATCCACTTAAGCCTAGATATAACACTCCTTAGTTATATTCTAATCTAAATAAGCTATCTTTACCTTTTAAGTCTAAGGCTTACCCTTATAAAACCTCCCCATCTACTTTTAGTTAAAATATTAGTTATACTAAGCCCTAATATACTATTAAAGCAAACCTATAGCCTTATAATAAGCCTTATTAATACAGAGAGCTTTTAATAACTAGGCCCTATACTAAAAATCTCTAGCTTAAAGATATTATTAATATATAACTTATAAATTATTATTATAAAGCTTTAAAAAGGGGGATAAAGATAACTTTAACAGCTAGCTAGGTATTAACTAAGCTAGTTAAGCTAGCTAAGCTAGTTAAGCTAATTAAACTAGCTAGGCTAGCTAGGCTAGCTAAGCTAACTAAGCTAGCTAGGCTAACTAGGCTAACTAGGCTAGCTAGACTCACTAAGCTAATTAAACTCACTAAGCTAACTAGGCTTACTAGGCTAGCTAAGCTAGCTATTTATTATATTATTAAAAACAGGATTTTAAGGCTATTATATAGCTAATTTAATAATATTAGCTATAATAAAATAGTGTTTTTAGCTTTAAATTAACTCGTTTAAATCTATTAAGCTTATAACAAGTGTTTTATAATAAGCTATTATATAAATCAATTTACTAGTATAGCTTAGCTAAAAATAGCTTAAGATCTATATGTTATAAGTGCTAGTAAGTGTAAAAGTAAGTAAGTTAAAATAACTAGCTATAAAGATTATAGATTATATAAGTATATAATAAGCTAATTAACTAGGTAAAAGCTCTTATATAAGCTAGAAGTAGTTAAATATATTCTTACTAATTTTAAACTATCTATAAAGCTTTATATAATATCTAGTTATATATCTAGCTAAATAACCCCTTAAAAAAGCTAGTGTGTTTTTTTATATACTAGGTAACTTACCTAGCTTTAAGCTCTATAAACTAGTAAAAAAAAACTAGTTTAATACTTTATTAAGCTATAAAAAAATCTAGCTTAAAATAAGGTAAATATTACTTTAATACCTAGTATATACCCTTTATACAAGAGGAAATAACTATATTAAAATAAGTATTTTAATCTACCTATACTTATACAATCTTTTCCTTATAAAAGTTAAGCTATATAACTTTAAAATAGCTTATTTTCTTAGTATAAGCTAAAAACTATTCACACTTAAGCTTAGCAAGCTATTTATTATAAGCTTCCTTTATAAGAGATTAGACTAGTATATACTAATAGTTATAAAAGTAGGACTAATCTATAGCTATAACTATAACTATAGCTATAACTATAGCTATAGCTATATTACCTTAATTAAACAAGGGCTTATAATAAGTTAAAACAGCTTTATTAACATACTAGCAACAAAGTAAAAGAGCAGCTAATAAAAATATAGTTAAAACTATATTTATACAAACTAAACAATAGTCTATAAGAACTATAGATAAAAGCTATATATTATACACTTACTAGATTACCTTAATTTAAGCTAAAGCCTAGAGAAAATCTCCTTTATCCTCCCTACTTAAAAAAGTAAAGCTAATATAAAACAATCACTGGCAAGTATTTATCCCTATTATATTAAAAAAAAAGCATCTTATATTTATTTGTCTTATAAGTATTATCTATAATTAATAGGTTAAGATAAGCTTTAAGATAAGCTAAAAAAGCTAGGTAGATAAATAAGATCGCTATAATCTCACTAATACTCTTATTATATTAGATATAACTCTAAAAGCCTTTATTATTAAGCTAGTTAGCTAAAATATAAACTAGATTTTAGCCTTAATAACTCTTATTTTATATATTAGCCAGCTAATTATAGATATCTTATTATATAGGTATAAAATCTAAGTTTTATTATATATATATAAAGATATTTCTCAGCCTTATATTAACTTTAAATAGCTTTATAACCTCTTTTTAATCTATTAGTTATAGGTAATAATAGACTAGATAAGCTAGTTAATAAGGACTTAGCTTATAGTTATAGATTAAGTGCTATAGATCTAGACAATATTTTAACATTTAACTAGATCTGTTAAGTAATTCTTTAGCTAGTATTAAAAACTAGCAACTAGTCTTATATATATTTATATCTTATATATAAGGAGTAGTTAAGTCTAATAGTTAGTCTAATTAATTATAAGTATATATAACTACTTATTTTCTAAAGTTCTCCTTATAAAAGCAGCTAGTAGTAAAAGTATATCCTTTAGTTAATACCTATTAGTTAATTAAATAAAGCAGCTCCTTTTAAGAGCTAAACTCACCCTTAGGGGGGAGGTAGTTGGCTGGAAATAAAGCCATATTAATCAAGCTTGTATTATATTGCTTAGGTTTAAGATCTTTTACGCGATACGTTTGTATAGATATAGTAGATATTACTAGTGTGGTTTATAAGGGGGGGTAAGGGGGTAGTTTAACTAGCTTACTAGCTGTTTTTTTACTTTTTTTACTTTTATTATTTTTACTACACTTTTTACTAGTTGATATTTATAATATTTATAACTATATATCTACTGTACTAGCTAGCCGCTTTATTTTTTAAAATATAAGGGCATATAATCTTAGATATAATAGTTGTAGACTACCCCCCCTCCCCCCCCCCTATATGGGGGATCTTAGGGTTAGGGTCTATGCTTATGTAATTTTTACTGGACTGGTAAAATATTAAATCCACTAGACTGGTGAGTTTAGGGTCCCCTATGCTTTATAGTAATCCTTCTTAATTAGTGGGACATCTAGATAGATGCCTGAAGTATCTACTAGAGGTTTTGCCTGTTATAACTACTTATAGCTAAGCACTAGGCTGTGTTAATGGTTATAAGGAGGTGGCTAATGCCTTAGTTGTAACACGTAGCTCTTAATAAAGGCTATAGCTTCTGATATATATTGCTAGCCGTGCCTGCTTGTAGCCTTATACTTTTTTAATAGAATATAATATAGCCTGTAATAATAAGGTAATATCTATGTTAACTCTTTTATTACTATTATAGGAAATAAGTTTAAAGGCTAGAGTAAAATATACTATAGTTAACTAGACTTTATTTATCACTATAAAAGGTAAATAAAAGTGTCTAGAGTAAAATATATATAACTATAACTAACTAGGCTTTATTTATCGCTATAATTTATTAGTAAAACTGTTTAAAGTAAAACGTGTATAACTAAGACTAACCAGACTCTATTTATTACTATAAGACATAAGTAGAAGTATTTATAGTAGAACTTATATAACTAGGACTAACTAAGACTTTATTTATCGCTATAAAATATAAGTAGAAATGTTTAAAGTGGTATTTATATAACTAAGACTTACTAGATCTATTTATTATTATAATAGGTAAGTAGAACTATCTAGGGCAGAACATATGTAACTATGACTAACTAAACACTATTTATTACTATAGCAAGTAAGTAGAAGTATATAGAGCGGAACATATGTAATTAGGACTGACCACGCTCTGTTTATCACTGTAGCTAGTAAGTGGAACTATCTAGAGTGGAACTTGTGTGATTAGGACTGACTACATTCTGTTCATCGCTATAGGTAGTAAGTGGAAATGTCAGAGTGGAACGCGTGTGACTAGGGCTGACAGACTCTGTTCATCGCTACAGCACATAAGTGGAAGTATCTGGAGCGGAACGCGTGTCCGACTCCCCCCCTCCCTTATCCCCTGTCATAGACATCTCGAGCCTTCTAAACTCTGATCCCTGGCCCGTGGCTAGTGACACACCGTTTTCGTAGTCTTCACCCCTAGTCAGCCCCCGTGTGTCACCATCGGTCCCAAACGAGACCCCACGTCCACTTACTCCTCCCCCCATGTCGTGCCCCACTTGCCTAACGATACCCAGGCCCTCTCTAAGAGGCCCGTCCCCATTCCGCATCGTGAAGATTCGCTCCCCGCCCAGGGTCCGAAGGAAGTGGATCGAATAAGGGTTTGGATGCTCGGTTTGGAAGGTATCCCTGTACTATAGTTTATGTCTGTTTGTAAAACGGCGTTTAGGGGATCTACTGGTGTAGCGATATAGATTCAACACATACCCTATCCAGTACAAAGTGTCCAGTACAAAGTATCCAGTGCAAAGTATCCAGTGCAAAGTATCTAGTGCAAAGTGTCCAGTGCAAAGTGTCCAGTACAAAGTGTCCAGTACAAAGTGACAAGGCTACCCTCGTCCCTCCTGTCCCAGGGTCAGAGTCCCGTACGAGAAGCGCACGAGAAGAAACAAAACTTGATTGGGCAAAGCTAGCGGAATCGATAGAGTACAACCAGGGAAGTAACACTAATAAATTACACCTACAAGTGCCTACGCCGATGTTTTGGGTTCCGTTAATGGAAGTCTAGAGCTTCCGTTTCTGGAACCTCAACACATCCAAGGTAATCGCAGAACCGCAGGTTCTGACAGGTAGCAACGGATGTCTCTTGGTAACACTTTAATCGGTATTCTATGCTCTAGCCTGTCTGTTAGAACCTACGGTTCTGCGAGGGTCAATTGTGGGCCCCGGGTACATGCGTCTTGGCTGGTTGATGGTATGGACGCGGTTTTCGTGCAGCCCTTAAATTACCTAGACTGTGGGCCGTATGGCCCAAGTACCACAATACATCACAATGCCACCTGTTGCAAAGTACCTCGACATTTTGCTGAAGTTCAGGCCGGTGTACCAGGTAATTAATACAGTATACTAAGTCAGCTTCAGCCAGCCACAGAAATGCGGTAGCTTGGATGGGTAGCGTTAAGCTATGGGAGCTGAAGAAATGTGCTATTTATTTGGTAGCGCTGGACGCGCGTAATGCTACCACATTGGGACCAAAATGCAGAAAGTCAAAGAAGGAAAGAAAATGACTGGCCCATTAATCACGCATGCAGGAGGCTTTTGTACAACTTGTAAATAGCTACGCTGCATGTGACTGGGCACGGCATTTCCAACTCTCCGCCACAAGAAAAAGGGGACCGGGGTGCTTTGCATCAAGTCCAATGGTTGTCTCTCTTGGATGACAAAGATTTTGGTTGGCAGTGAGGTAGTCAGGTGGCATACAGATTGTATGCATGCAGGTATTCGCTTCCATACATCATGCATATATAGATCTTGCTTGGGGAGGCCTGCCTTGTTGAAGTGAGCAACGAAGGGCAAATCTGCCTGGCCCAGTCCTCAAGCCCTGACTGTACTGGGCAATCATGCTAGGCTGTCAGAATCGACTAATCAAATTGTGGATCTTTGCCAAATTTGCCGTTGCGTAACAAGAGGCAGTAGATACCGAAGCCGTCAATTGCCTGCTGCCATTGAATTCGAACCATTTCAGCCATAACACTCAAGCAGGTATTATCAAATATGACTTCGACAAAGCGTGCATTGCTCATCGGCAGTTCATTTGGCAATTTGCCTGGAACCGAGAACGATGTCAACACGATGTTCAGTGTCTTAGAGAATCGCGGATTTCAGACAGCCAATATCAAGACGCTCCTCGGAGCTAGCGCCACTCGCCAGAACATTCTGGATGCGTGGCAAGAGCTCATATCCGACAGCTCGGACGGTGATAGTGTGGTGATATACTACTCTGGGCACGGTGGATTGGCGGAAAGCAATGCCCCAAATCAGCATCCCGAAGCAGAGGTGGACGCGCCCAGGCGCATCCAATTCTTAGTCCCATCCGACTTTGACGAGAGCTTGGATAGCTGGACTGGAATCCTCGATGACGAGATTTCGAGACTATTGCTGGACACAACCACCAAGACTTCAAACGTAACGTATATTCTGGACTGCTGCCACTCGGCCCGACTTGGTCGGGACCCTGGGGATTTTCTCGCCTTGCCAAAAGCACTGTCAACAACCGACTACAACAGGGTATTGGAGCACAGGACTCGGCTCAAACAGTCCAACCGACTCCTCGAAGGCGACTGTTGGACAAACCCTGACGTCGTTCGCATTGCTGCTGCAGCCGATGTCGAGTCGGCATGGCAATATAAGAACGCCGCCAATCAGTACGTGGGTATACTTACGGAGAAGCTTTTCGGTGTCATCAGCAACCCAGCTGCAAGGTCTTCTTGGCGAAATATCATGCTCGAGGTGAGTGCCCTGGTTGAGAGCATGCCTTTCAACGACCAGAAGCCACAGCAACCACGATCCGCAGGTGCGGATACCCGCATTCCATTTTCGATGGAGAGAGATTGGTCTCGGGCATTTGTTGCAGAAATTCGCGATGATAGTACCGCCATCCAAGGCGGTCGGGTCCATGGCATCCACAAAGAAGACACTTTCGAATTGACACCGTTCTTATCCGGCGAGGCCGCTAACATCAATGCTGTCGCCGATATTGCAACTGTCACGGTCGAGGAAGTCAATGGCTTCACCGCTGAGGCGTCTTCCGTCCCTGGGAACTTCCCCGGCCGCTGGGCAATGGCGCGACCTCGTCATCGTCACCATCGCTGGCCAGTCGCGTTCCCAGGCAAACTGACGCACATCCAAGAACTAGTAGATTCTTCGGGCATTTTCAAGGGCTGTGAGGCTAATGAAGAAGCTGTTGTGGAATTCCAGTTGTCAGAGGGCCAGAATCAGGTAATTCTGTACGGCCGGGGCGTACAACTTGGATCAGCGCCGTCAAAGACCGACTCAGACATCGAAGAACTTTTCACTGTGGCTCGCAGATTTGCTCAGGCACAGGATCTCCTTTCATTTGAGAGGGGCATTGACGATGAAGAGTTTGGGCCCGATGTGGAGGTTGAACTCGGTGTAGTCCGCAGCGGCGAAGAGGAATTACGAACCACCTATAAAACAAAGTAAGCGCTACGCATCCATGCTGCAAGATAATATCACTTAAATATAGCTCTAGATCAACTGCTCAATCTGAGCCTCTTCATCTCAAAACCGGTGACGAATACTATATACGGCTTACTTACAAGGGAGAGATGAAGGTCTATATATCTGTATTTCGAGTCGATGCCGCCGGCAAGACTACCCATGTGTCCCGTTCGTGGGATAGGGGTATTGGCCTCTCTTCGGAGCGGCGTCACCAGCCTCTCAAGGCCGGAAGTCGCGAACCTCGTCCTCCCGGAATATCCATCGGATGGCCCAAATGTATACCGACACACGGCTCTATCGACGAGACCTTTGTCTTTGTCATGACTAGTGAGGAGGTGGATCTAGGCTTTCTTGAGACGGCATCCCCACAGGATTATGTGTTCGCCAAATCTCGTGGCACGCCGATCGCATTCTGGCGCACCATTACGCCTTACGATGTGGCACGTGTGCGATATGTACTCCATGCGCCCGAAGACGATCATGCCATAGATGAGCTCCAGCAACCGGTCACTGTCGCGGACCTCCCTAGCCCAGAGTCAACCAACGAGGGAGATCATCTTCACTCCCTTCTAAAGGAGACGGCAGTGGCGGCCAAGGGGTTCCTCGGCGCAGCTATCCGCACCTTGAGAGGTATACCGCCCTATGTATGGGTCATAAACGGACACACCGAGGAAATAACCGTTGTAATCTCAAAATATCGTCCACATCGGTTTCTGAGTGGCGGAGGGCTCAGCGTGTCTTCAACTGGCGTGGGGCTGGATATTTCCACCACGGTGCGTTGCTCTATGTTTGGACAGGTGTGAATGCGGCAGCTGACTTGTACTACAGACCTTTAACGTCCCTGCCACCACTAAAGTACTCGCCTCAAAATTAGAAGACCCCGAGAGATCCATAGCGGCTTTCCCTCTCTGGACGAGGAAGGATGGGTTCGGTGTTATTACTATATTCACAGGCAGTGACAAGGTCTTGTATATTGAGAATGACCAGGTGCCAATTGGCGCTAGAGTGTACTTCACGAACCGGCCGGACTTGAGGATCGTGGAATATGATGAGCGGGAGGCCTAGCTGACCAGTCTGGATTTGTATTTCATTATCATCTTGAATACTGCGACTTTGATAAGCCTAGTGCCTCGCGTACCAATTCTGTGAACAGCTCACGAGACGGCTCAGCTTGAATGAACAGAAGGTAAAGGAAAGCAGTCACAGTGTAGTGTCCAGTCCTATCGCGGCGTCAAGCAGGATTATGGCACCACCGTAATAGCTCAAGCACCCACTTTGTCGTAAATTCACTTGCAAACTCGCTCTGAAGTATTGCCGTTGTAAAATATAGAGCAATATCCTACGCAAAGGGATGATTCGTACACATCTCCGAAGAAAGGCTCTGTAAATTCAATTATCAAAGCGTATGAAAACCTGCAAGTCGATCTTTGCGTTATTGAACCATAAACTCTTGATGCGTAGCATATTCACCTAGCCCAGAGAACACTATTACAAATCAGGTTTTCAAACGATTCCAGCTAGGCTCCAACATGAATATAAGCGGCCCAAACCGAAGGGTCACCTTCACACCGCGTTGCATAGCCAACTCCCCAGTTATTACCACTCGTTTCGTATCGTAGATTCCTCGCAGCATTGTGAACGCCTAGTGCTACAGACCTACTGTTCCACCCTTCTCTAATAGTTTTATAGACTTCCCTCGCAACACCCACCGAGTGGGCATCGTCAATTTCCCACAGCGAACCAACGACATGTGGAAAGCCTGCCAGCTGACATGCGCTTACCAAATGTATTGTCTCGTCTTGTAAGTTTGCAGCTTTGCTCTCCCCCGTCGAACAGGCCGAGAGATAGGCGAGCCAGGGGGGTTTCTGATACAGCCTCAATTCCATGAGATCTTTGACTGTCAATGGGTTCTCTGCCCAATCATTGAAGAGCAGACAGCTTTTCGAAGGATCTAATGGGTGTGATAGGCTGTGACCAGCAAAATGGAGAATCGTGCAGGAACCCAACCGGCTCATCACGGCCTCTTTTCGCGGCTGCTGCAGTGTCTCGGTTTGCATCGAAGGACGTAGCAGTGCGGCCGCGTCTTTCACCTCTCGCTCGGCACATCTCAAATCTCCGGGCCTGAGATGCGCGATCCAGGGCGTTGTGCGCATCGAAGCAAAAAGAGCCTTGTTAGATCCATGGACGAAACTCTTTTGCTCTTCGCTCTGACGCGCATAGATCAGCGCCTTGATAGATGGACTGTATGAAGATATCACTCTATCAATCACAGTCTCTGAGGAATGAGTGTTGTGGATACCGGCGGCGTGGAGTGGAAACCGACTCATCAAGCCAGTTGGGATCCACCAAACGCGAGGCCAGTCCCCGGTCGGCGTCTCGCGAAACCCGAGTTCGTCTAACACATCACACGCCGTAGTCTTCCAAAGCCATTCTAATAATCTCGTCGATATGGGCTCCCTGGCTTTCGCCCTGATGTGGGAATAATGTAGCTCCGGAAGAGGCAATTGCGAAATACCATTTGGTCTGATGATAAGTGCATGGCATTCATAACGGCTGACATTAATCATGACGATAGGCCCCAGGGACGCAGCGTTCATCAATTCCTGTGCTTCGAAAGGCTGAAGAAAGTTTTGGAAATTAGGCAGGCCTCGGATTTCTTTTATAATAGTCTGTAAGCCAAGGCTCGCATCGTGCCGACTTCGCTTCGATATAGGCGTTTGTTCTATTGTGGGTGCCGGTAGAGGAGAGTCTGAGTCTAGTTCTAGCCGGAGTTGTTCAAACCTCTCTGCCATATCTGGATATAGGTCACGTAGATCTCTCAGATCCGTCCGCGTTTCGAATTGCAGGCCCATGATAACACCTCGACCTATCTCGAGAAACTTCACCGCATTCGGCGCACCGTTTTCCTGTCCGTCTTTGAGGGCTGCCGTCGCAGCCAGAGAAGCTAGCCCGGAGAACTCGGCTAGCATATGTTGCTGGTCATCCTGGCGTAAGGCCCGCGGACTGACAGCTGGAAGGAGGCCCACGGCTTCTGCCATAACGGCATGAATCTTGGCCCAGTCCGCACGCATCAGTAGCAGCTCAGTGGCTTGCAGTGCTGCTCGGATTCGGTCTCGCGGTGGCGCAGCGGGCAGGTTCAGGGCTTCCTCTGATCGGCTGATAGCGCTTTCCAAGTCGTCTGGGTTACCTCCATACACGAATCTGGATCCAAGGAAATGGCCCCAGTTGATCAATATTTGGACCAAGCTCTGATTCAGATGAGCAACGGCAGCGGCCTCTTCTTCTCTGAGAATGGCCATGTTCAAGTCGTCGACACTATTTGTTTTCTGGAACCTTAGGAAAAGTGCTGTGGCTATATTGCCCAACCTGGCGGCTTTCTCTGTGTGGCCCTGAGGTGTGACAGCTATGGCTTCTTCCGACCTTTGAATAGCCTTTTCTATGTCATTTAGATTGCCGAATTTTTCAAATCTGCGGGACAGTGAAGCGGACAGGTTCGACAATATGCGTGTTCTCTCGGGATGGTCTTCAGGTATACTATTCGCGGCTTTCTCTCCTAAATCGACAGCCTGGTTCAGGTCGCTCGGCTCGCCTGTCTTCTCGGAACTTAAAAGATATGAGATGGCTAGGTTCATCAATGCTGTACCGCTGCCGGGGTAGCCGGAAGGCAAAATATTCACAGCTTCCTTTCCTCTGCTGATAGCCATGTTCAAGTCGTTAATGTCTCCTGTCCGTTCAAACCTGACACGGAATGCATCACCAAGGTTGGACAACAGGCGTAGCCTATCAGTGTGGTTGTTCGACATGGTACGGAGAGCTTCCTCTCCTGTAGTGATTGCTTTGTTCAGGTCCAACATATCACTGGTCAGCTGAAATCTATATCGAAGGGACAAGCTGAGGTTGTTTAGCGCATTTGGCCTATGCGTGTGTACTTGAGGTGTGGCAGCCACGTCGTCTTGTTGTATACTGATGGCCTTGTCTAGGTCGCTTACATTTCCCGTCAACTCAAACCTCCGGTAAAGGGAGGTTCCAAGTTCAGAAAGCATATAGACTCTGTCCGGGTCATCACAAGGAGCGGTAGCTACGGCTTCTTCCCCTCTGTTGACTGCCTTGTTTATGTCCTCTAGCTGCCCTGTCCGGTCAAAGCGAGAATTAAGAGCACCGCCTAGCTTGAATGCCACATATGCTCTCCTCGGGCAGCTGCGAGGCGTTATGGAAAGAGCTTCTTCGGCTCTGTCGATGGCGTCGTCCAGGTCACCCGGAAGACCCGTCGTCTCAAATCTTTTCAAATAGCATCCGGATAGATTGCTCAATCTGCTTCCTCTATCCGCATGGCGGCTAGGTGTGGTAGCAATGGCCTCCTTTCCTTTGTTAATGGCTTCGTCCAGATCGCCAATACTACCACTCTGATGGAATCTTGTCGTGAGCGAAAGACTCATATTTGACAGTATGCATGCTCTATCCGGATAGTCAGGAGGGGCAAGAGCAGCAGCTTCTTCTTCTCTGCTTATGGCCTGATCTAAGTCTCTCTGGTTGCCGAATCTCTGAAACTTCTTCGAAAGAGCAGACCCTAGGTTGACCAAGACCGGTACTCTGTCTTTGTGCTTTTGAGGTGTGATAGACAGGGCTTCTTCTCCTCTGCTGATGGCTTTGTCCAAGTCGTCTGCATTGCCTTTCCGTGTGAACCTGCTCAGGAACGAACCGCAGAGATTCGACAATACTCTTGCTCTCTCCGCACTCCCACTTGCAATCATGTCCACTGCTTCCTCTGTGCTGATGGCCGTGTCTAAATCGCGCAAGTCGCCCGTTCTGTCGAAGCGAGTCGAAAGGAGAGAGCCTAAATTGATGATTGCCGTTCCTCTAAATGGATGACCATGGGGCGTGGCAGCCGCGGCTTCCTCTTCGCGGCTGATGGCCTTATTCAGGTCGTATAAGTCGTCCGTCCTCTGAAATTTGGCTACCAGGGCTGCATTCAAGTTGTTCAACACGCTCGCCCTGTCCGGATAATCATATGCCATGACCGCCATGGCTTCTTCTCCCCTGCGAATAGCCTGGTCTAGGTCGTTTGCATCATTCCCCCTCTGAAATCTGAGAAAAAAGCAAGAACCCAAGTTGCTCAGCAGTCCGGTTTTACTTGGATCTTCGTCGGACATGGTAGTCAGAGCCTTTTCCCCTGTGGCAATTGACATGTTTAAGTCGCTCAGTTGATCTGTCTTGCGAAACAGGCGTAAAGACCCGGTGCTGAGGCTAGCTAGCAATGCTGCTCCGCGTGGGCGTTGGTGAGGCATCCCACTGAGAATTTCTCGCGGTGCGGCAAGGCGCTGTGATGTTGCAGACGCCGTTGGTGTTTGCCCAGTAATGGCGAAGAAACGGTTCCGATCGTCCGATGACCCGGTCTGTTCAAATCGCCTGGCCAGTAAATATCCAAGGCCCGCCAAGCACATAAGTCGATGAGGTTTATCGGCAGATGCAGCCTTCAGGGCTTGACCGTAGATTTCTATGGCACGGTTCAGATCGTTTGCTGCACCTGTCCATTCTGATCGACTATCCCACATAGTTGCGACAAAATACATCCTAGAAAGTCGATCGGGGTGTGTGGTAGGTGTGGCCTCCAGTGCGTCTTCAGCACACTTGACGGCGCCATAGAGATCGCACTTAGCCCAGGTCCGTTGAAATCGCCCTACGAGTTTGCTTGCAAGGGAAATCAAGAGAGCCGCTCGATTCGGGTGGTATAGAGGGGTAATTGACAAGGAGATCTGAGCTACTAGCACCAGATGACTGAGATCTTGGGCTCGACGGGTCTGGGAATATCTGGACTCCAGAACAGCCGTCAATTGCTCAAGCATGGCAATTATAGTAGGATATCCGACCGTAGCCATGTTATTGGCTCTATACTCCGCTGTCGGAACTCCGTGGTTTATTTCCCTCTGCTGTGTTGAATTCACTACCGATTGAGGACTCAACTTCTTGCAGAAGGTGTCCTCGGCTCGGTCTATGTAGTCGTACCTTGGCAGGGAGCAACAATACCACGAGAGCAAATCAAATTCGGGTCGACTCATGCTTCCAAAACGCGACTAGCCAGGGCTACTGCATCTGTCGGCAGATAGACTGCCTCGAAATGCGGCGTTTGCCGTCTGACGGGCTTCCGCAGAGCCTTGTCGCTGTTGTTTGGGTACATACACAAGTGTATATATACATGCTTTATTGACAGAATCTGCGCAATCACAGCCTAGACCCCCTCCAGATAGCGCAACCACGCAATTGGCACCGGTCATTCTTGGAGAGAAATGCTGTGCCTCAGCGAATGAACTTTGTGCAGAAATCAGATGCAGATATGGTTCAGCTCAGGACAGTTTCGGTTTGAAGTTTCGATGTGGCAGTCACTGAGCAACCTTACTGGATCAGAGGCAATTGTCTCTCAGCCTATCAAGCGGGCCATACTATTCATGTGCTTCAGCTCATGCGATGCTGTGGAAACCTGGCAGCCACACGCCAGAATGTGACAAGTGATGAGGTTCAGCTCATGCGAAGAGTGTGAAACTAAGCAGCCACAGCCCAACCAGTGATGTTATTAGATTGGAGGCAATTTAGATTACAGTAGACTGGCATGGATTGGATTTGGATGGACTAGATTTTGTACCAGAAATATTTAGATTGGATTGGATCAACTGGCTCTCTAGAGCCCCTAGAGCTTTGGTTTAACCTGATTTGGCAACGCGTTAAGCAAAAGGGCTAATAAACGTGCCTACCACCGTCCTAGAATAGTTAGTCCATCCAAATACTATGTAACCTACCTACGAAAAGCAAGAAAACAATATTTTTCCTACTAAAATTCTTTGGAAAAGCGCGCTAGATATATATATCTATTAAAGTACTATCAACATTCAGAGGCCCTAGGCTTAGTCACTAGCAACACCATCTCTAAAATAGGATCGATTGATGTGACGGGAGTATTTACTCATGACCTTGGATATCATTTCATCTGGATCGACGCACTTTGCATGGTGCAAGATGATCCTGATGACTGGAATACAGAGGCATACAAGATGCAGTGGATATACCAAGGCGCAACTTTGACCTTGTCAGCGGCCGCTGGCAAAAACTACGCAGCGGGACTTTTTCCCGATAGAAACTCAACGGTGAGGTCGGAGCCGGTTTCCATGCAGCTTATCACCGAAGAGATCGGCGGCGACACCAACGTGGAGATAATCCCTAATTCCCGCGCAAACCTGCCGCGAAATCTGTCTCTTGTTCTCCAATGGGACGGACACGAGCTCCTGCCACCCCATATCCGCGCAAGAGACTATCTCTCGACGCGCGGCTGGATTCTCCAGGA
Source organism: Thozetella sp. PMI_491 (assembly GCA_021432635.1). NCBI lineage: Eukaryota > Fungi > Ascomycota > Sordariomycetes > Chaetosphaeriales > Chaetosphaeriaceae > Thozetella > Thozetella sp. PMI_491. The sequence goes on from MU270146.1 coordinate 21,316, forward strand.
GCGCATACTTTCTCCTGCACTCGTGCACTTCGCTGCTACCGACACCATATGGGAATGCCGAGAGTGCTGCATCAGCGAAACGGGTGATCGATCGACAACCATTAACAAATTTTTCAAAGGCGTACGGACGATCAACGCGGGGGGCATGGAGAGCGACGACAACGAGCAGACTTGGCACCGCCGCTGGCTCAACGTTGTCGTCAACTACTCCGAGAGGCAGCTGGCCTATGTCTATGGAATTTGGCCGGTGAAGAACCCATTTCGCAGAGTTCAGCGAGTTAGTTGGGGTATTAGCTTAAACTCCCTCACATAGACCTAACAGGCAAAGAAACAGCAAGGACGGTCTGGCGCTCACCCTCCGAACGCAGACAAGCCAAGAATCCGTGCTCTTTCTTCGGCCTCATAGCATTCTCCTCCGTATTTGACCCTCCCGCCTAAGATATTGTGCATTCTTGTCAAGCTAGAGCCATTTTTACGTGCTTTATCACGTCCTGCGTTAGCTTCGAGTCGTCTGCCATATTTAATCTGACAGCTAACTCCCCGTATTGCTGCAGAGTATTTGAAGCATGGATCAATTCAGGAGGACAGATCCGAAAGACCTCGTCGGAGAGAGATCGGAGTTGACCACCCAATGGGAGGAAGCCACATCTAGCTGCAGGCCTTCACTGCAATATCTAGCCCTCCCAACCCTCTCAAAAGCTACCCACCCAATGGGAGGGAGCCACATGTTGTTGCAATCTAGCTGCAGCACCTTCACTGCGATCTAGCACTCTCGACCTCTCTTCCCCCAGAAGCTATCCACCTAATGGGAGGGAAGTTTGCGGCCGAGTTCAAGGTCGAGTCCAAGGTTGAGTTCGCTACAATCTCTAGCCCTCTCGAGTGATGAAGCGGCGACAGCGTCACCTGGACGTATCACAGCGCAGCACCCAACCCCTCCCTCCAAAGCTATCCCTAACAGCACCACGACGCCCTGTCCGCCGCGAGACGGCGCAGGACGATACTATGCTCTACGGGGGGAGTAAATTGGCATGACGAAGCGGGATGGGACCGCAGGAGCTTGTGTAGGACACGGCAGTGCTTGTGGACTCTGTGTGTGGTTCCTTTGCCTTCAGACATGATCCGATAACGGTAGATAGTGGCCGAGTGCATGTTGTGTAGCCGTGACGAAATGTTCTGCGGCTCTGACTGTAAGTCGAAACTGCTATTTCGAGGAACCTATCTGATTTCGTTACCCATGTGGTCGGGTCGAACCTGTTGGGGCGTCAGAGACCTTTCAACAAGCAACCATTGGCTGAATTCCTTGTTTCTTGGCACTGACAAAATATACTTTGCGAGGGTGTCGGTTGGCCAGTAGCGATTGCAGAGCCAGAGACATCAAACCGAACTGACATCCGAGGTTGCTGTCGCTAAGCTCCTCGCGACAGTGTACTCTGTGCTCACGTCTCTCTGTGCGCTACCTGTTGTGCGTCTCGACAAACGTCGAGCTGATTTTGTTTCAGGCGTGAGTGTAGGTCTTGGGCGTCATATATGGGATATCCCTTTCTCTACTTTCAACATCCACGTCATGAAGGCGAGATACCTATAGCCTTATTCTCAGGACGTTCTCACAGCTGACAACCAGGCCACCCTCTTGTAGCTCGGAGCAATCACTGGGACATTCTACGGAATGTCGATCATGCTGACAAAACTTTCCATCCTGGTCTTCTATCTTCAATTCACTCTTCCGACGAGACACCTTCGGCTTTTACTAGTATCAGAGGTCCGGCTGATCCAAAATCAGCCAGCCAGCTGATCCATCCCCATACCCAACCCTAACCCTTAATGTGGATATTACTTAATATCCACACCATCCACATACAAAGCAACGTAGTTATCTCGAGATATCCACAATGCCAGCTGATCGGCCAGCTGATCGGGGGCGCTTTAACGCTACTCTTACTGGCCCAGCCCCTATACTGGGGGGGCTCAGCGACCCACATACACGTTCAAGAGCCGTGGAGAGCCAGCCAGAGGAAGCTATTTTATACCGTACGCGTTCACCGTAGTCCCCAGGGTCCCCGGGGTCCCCAGGGACCATACCCACCCTTTCCACAGACAGATTAGCCGCATACCACGGTATAAGACCTCCAAGACGCCAGCGCCAGCCGCACAGCCAGTGCTAGGAGACTCAATTATAGTCCAGACCGCGCCAGGGGCAGTCCAACGCGTCCCTGGGGCCAGCATAGCTTCCTAGCCGGGCCATACAGCCCCAGCCGGCGCCCCAGCCGCCGCCTCAGCCCAAGACCAGATCAGCCTAAACATCAGGAATAACAAGGAGCTCCAGAGGAACACTATCTACCTCCAGGAGCAGACCCAGCAGGTCCGGCCACAAAATATGACCCTGGCCTATATGTTAAAACAGGAGGAGTTCCAGGCCTGGTGCTAGGAGAAGTAGTATACCGATAGAAAGACTGTTACAGAGGATAAGATACTCTTTTTCCTCGTTAAGGCCGTCACACCCCAGCCCCTCTAGTGCCTAAGTAAGAGGACAGCGCCAGAGGTAGAGGACTATAAGGCCTAGCTCGTCTAATTATCGGTCTAGGGCTATATCACAGCTATTAAAAACCTCTAGACCTATTAGGTAGCTCTTAGTATAAACACTAACCCAAACCCCTAGGGTCTAGCTAGCTAAAACTATATTAAGACCTTATAAAGAGAGGAAGTAGCTTAGGATAATACCAACTAAGTTGACCAGGGCTGAGAGACCCTCCTTAATAGGTATATAGAGGCTAAGTTTATAGGCCTAGCTATAGTTATATAGGAACTAACCTTAAAGAAGAACCTTAAGCCTTTACTCTAGACCCTAACTAACTTCCTCTTTAGCTATTACTTCTTTAGCTAGAGAGTTAGCCGCTAGAACCTCCTTCTCTCTTAGATATTTACTTTAAAGCTCTCTAGAGAAAGTCTAACGCTATACTTTTCTTTAATAGTTACTATTTAGACTGGGAAGGTAAATAAGAATAGCTGTCTAGAGACTAGTAATACCCTTTAGAATTAAAACCCTCTTGTCTACCCTTTTAATACCCTTAGCTTTTACTTTTTAATTTACTAAGACCTTGTCTTAAAGCTATTCTCTAATTTTAAGGCTTAGCTTTAATAATATAATATAAAGGTTATATAAGCTACTTACTAGGAGGCTTAGTTAGTTAGCTTTAGCTTTTTATATAACTTATAATAAGAGTAGATCAGTAAAGTGTTTAAATATATTAGTATTACCTTTAAGAAGAAGACTTATACTAGCTAGAGCTTTAAAGCTAAGATAGTAGAGCTTAAAAGAGTCTTAAAGGATTAGATCTTATAGGCTAGTTATTAAGCTACTAACCAGATAACTAAGTGCTATCTTTTATACCTTTCCTAAGCTTTTATATAGACTATAGCTAGCTTTTTAGTAATAATAGGGTTATTTAAGGTTTGTTAGGCTTAAGTCTAGCTATTAGTAGACCTCTTTATAAAGATCTAGCTAGAGCTAAAGTATTAAAAGAATTACTATAGCCCTTATTTAAGATAGGTAAAAGATTTAGCTAGTAAAAGCTTTATTTAGCTACTTATCTATCTTTAAAAGATAGTTTTATAAGACTTTATTATTGTTATAATACTAAGATCCTAAGGTTAGTATTCTCAATGTGTAGGGGATTCTTTCCTAAGGTAGGGAGGGTAGAGACAAGTGGAGTATTAATTAACTAAGGGGTATAGAATCTAGAGTATAAGTTAAGGTAGCTTAAATAGATTAATTGCTAAAGAGTAAAGGCTAATTGATCTATCTAGGTAGAGACTATAGTCTTATATACTAGGTTACTCTTTATAGCTTACTTATTCTAAGGAGTGCTAGTGATCTAGCTTACCTAGTGATCTAGATTACTACTAAGCTTTTAGGGGGGTAATCCTTTCTTATAGGTAGAATATCTATATAGGTGTTTAAAGCATCTACTAGGGGTTTTACCCTTGTTAACTACTAGGCCTAAGTACTAGGCCTTATTAGCAGTTATAAGAGGGGTAGTTAATGTTTTAATTATAATATAAGCTCTCTCTTTTACGTTAATATTTATAACGACCTATAAGTAAGCCCTAGCCTATATCTTATTAGTTAATAGGTTATTATAATTTCTTTCCTTTTATATTATTATGTTTTAATAAGATATCTAGTCCTTTAGAGAAATAAAAAATTATTTTAGGTAAGACTTATAAGTAATATTATTTAGCTAAATATATTAAGTAGTATAGTATAGAAGTAGCTATACCTTATATGTATTGTTTTAATAAGGGGGTTAAGTATATTATATTATTATAATCCTTGAAATATTTAAACTATATTTATCTGGGGAAACTATGTGATAGTTCTTTAGTGGGGATAATATATAAGTTTAGGGTTTTACTGTTTTACTAATTTTAACTGATAGGTATTTTTAGTTTTATATAATATAGTAGAGTTAAAAAAGATAAAAGAGGAGGAAGAGGAGATATAGTATTATATGTCTAAAGCTTTAGTTAAGTTAGAATAATTATATTAGTAAAAGCACCTCCTTTAAGCTAGGGGTAAGAAGTTGTTTAATTATAGGATAATTAGTTTAAAAGAGGATAATACTAGGGAGATATTCTCTAAGTAGTATATAATAGGTAAGGTTTAATCCTTTAAGGCCCTTAAGGTGATTAATTAAGAGGCGATAGGTTTTAACTTAGTATTAGTTGATTAAGGTTTTAGTAGTAGAATTATTAAATAAGTTCCTATAAGTTCTCTAGGTGTTTACTAGGTTCTTATATATTTTTACTAGTATTATATCCTATCTATTTGACTAGGTACTCTAATTTATCTTTAGTATTATAAGAGTCTATAATATTTTTAACTTTATATTTTAGTTACTTATTAACTTTTATATATTTGTCTAGTCTAGTGTTTCTTAGTATTAGTTTAAGTAGTAAGATATAAAAAATTAAATATATTTATATTATTATAAGTAGTTTTAGCTTATAAGTGACTTTACTAGTTTATTTTTTAATCTAAAATAATCCTAACTTTTTAAAGTTTAATTTATTGCTTAATCATATTATTTTAATATTTCTTTATAAGAGATAGACCTTATCTTTCTTTTAAAAGGTTAGTTCCTTTAACCTTTTCTAGTTAATATATTTACTTATTTTATTATAGATAAATTTTAGTTTCTTTTTTATTGTTATAATACTAAGATCCTAAGGTTAATATTCTTAATATATAGGGGATTCTTTCCTAAGGTAGGGAGGGTAGAGATAAGTGGAGCATTAATCAACTAAGGGGTATAAAATCTAAAGTATAAGCTAAGGTAGCTTAAATAGATTAATTACTAAAGAGTAAAGGCTAATTAATCTATCTAGGTAAAGACTATAGTCTTATATACTAGGTTGCTCTTTATAGCTTACTTTAAATCACTAAAGGCCTAAAGCTCCTAGGTGATCCAGGAGCTCTAGGCTTACTAAGGGCTAGGTGCTTTATAGTGATCCTTCTTAACTAGTAAAACATCTGTATAGATACCTAAGGTATTTATTAAGGGTTTTACCTGTTATAATTACTTATAGCTAAGCACTAGGCTATATTAGTAGTTATAGGGAGGTAATTAATGCCTTAGTTATAATATAAACTCTTCCTTTTATATTAATGTTTTTAGTAACTTATAAATAGGCTTATACCTATATTTATCTATTAGTGTATTACTAAGTTTCTTTTTTCTTTTATATTATTATATATTAATAAGATGTCTAGTTATATAGAGAAATAAAAAACTACTTCTGATAAAACTTAGGAATACTATCTTTTTACTAAATTTATTGATTAAAATAGGGTTAAGTCTAATATATTATATTCTTATTATTTTAAAAAGGGTTTAAAGTATAGGGTGGCTAGTCGTTTAGGAAAATACTATTATTATATTAAGTCTAGGAAATTATATAATAGCTTATTAATAGTAAATATTTATAAGTGTTTAGTAGTTTTATAGGGGTTATACTTGTTAACTTACTAGTGTAGTAGCTTAGAACTTATTAGAGTAGTCTAGGCTAGAATATAAAAAAGAGGAGGTGGGTAAGGCGATCTATCTTTAATATATAGAAGTGCTAGCGGCATAGAAATCTCTGTTTAAGGCACTTATATAGTTGGACTATTTATATAAGTAAAAGAAACTAGTCTATTTGCAGGGCGAGTAGTTGTTTACTTATAAGGTTATAGGTTTAAAGGAGGATATTATTAAGGAGATATCCTTAGAGTAGTATATTATAGGAGAAATATAGGGTTTAAATGCCTTTAGTATAATTAACTAGGAGGTAATAGGTTTTAACTTGGTGTTAGTTAATCAGGGTTTTAATGGTAGAATTATTAAACAAGCTCTTATAAATTCTCTAGGTATTTACTAGGTTCTTATATATTTTTACTAGTATTATATCTTATCTACTTAATTAAATACTCTAATCTATTTTTAATATTATAGGAGTTTATAATATTTTTAACTTTATACTCTAGTTACTTATTGACTTTTATATATTTATCTAGTCTAGTGTTTTTTAATACTAGTTTAAGTAATAAGATATAAAAAATTAGATATATCTATATTGTTATAGGTAGTTTTAGTTTATAAATAACCTTATTAGTTTATTTTTTAATCTGAAATAGTCTTAACTTTTTAAAGTCTAATTTATTGCTTAATTATATTGTTTTAATATTTCTTTATAAAAGGTAAACCTTATCTCCCTTTTAAAAGGTTAGTCCCTTTAACCTTTTCTAGTTGGTATATTTACTTATTCTATTATAGATAAACTCTAGTTTTTTTTTTATAAGTTCACACAAGGTTTTTAGTTTTTTAACTCTTAATCCTACTCTAAGATTCTCTTTTAAGTTAAAAGGGGTTTAGTAAACCTTTAGTTTAAAATTATAATTAGTAAAAAATAAGGATATTTTAATAGATTCTTATCTAGTATTATTATAAGTAAACTAAGTAATTAATAGTAATTATACCTAATTATTTTATTTATAGTTAATATAATAGTATAAGTACTACTTTATAGTTTAGTTAAGTCTTTTTATTTATTTATTAGACTAGGGGTAGTAAACTGTTAATAGTTAATATTTAGTTTTAAGTTAGGCTATAAGGGCTTTTTAAAAGTTTAAAGTAAATAATTTATCTCTATTGCTAATTAGCTTGTCTAGTAGTTTATAGTTTATAATAATATTTTTTATAAATATATAAGCTAGTTCTTTAGTATTACTAGCTTCTTTATATAGGATAAAGTAATTATACTTAATAAGTCTATTAGTAATTACTAAGATACTATTAAAAGATACTCTAGTTAAAGGTTTTTTTAAGGGTAGTAATTTTATAATAAAGTCTAGGAAGACTAAGCTCTATAACTTTTTAAAGATTAAAAGAAGTTATAGTTCTTTATAAATCTTATATTAATTTGCCTTACTTTTATTATATTTATTATATTCCTTAATTACTTCTTCTACAACTTTCTTAACTCTAGGGAAGTTATAAGTGCAGCATAATTATTCTAGGGTTTTAATAACTCTTTAATATCTATAGGGAAGGATTTTATATATTTCTTTTACTAGGTTTTATTATAAAGTATTAGAGATATAAATCCTTTTATAAAATCAATAGACTTTATTTTTCTTTTCTATGTTTTTACTAAAGCTACTTTATATAAAGTCTATAAAGTCTTAATTATTAAAGACTTTCTTAATCTTATTAGTCTAGTCAGGATCTAAAAGGATTTAAAAGGTAATATTTAGCTCTTAGGGGGCCTAGCCTAGGCTTTTATCTTTTAAGACTATTAAGATATTCTATATGTATAATTCTAGTTCTTATATATAGTCTTCTCTTTAGCTAAAAGTATCTACTCTAGTATTTTCTAGTCCCTTTTTATATATAATCTTAAAATTAAATTCTAATAAGAATTTAATCTATCTAATTTAGTATTTATTTAGCTCTTTATTAGTTGTAAAATAGGTAAGGTTCTTATAATTTATATAGATAATAACTTAGTATTATACTTTATAAAGATAGACCTTTTATTTCTTAAGTGCTTTAATAATAGCTATTAGTTTTTTATTATATATCTAATAATTAATTTTAGCTTTTTTAAGCTTTTTTAAGAAAAAGGCAACTAGGTATAATAGTTCTTTCTTATTATATTATCTAAGTTATCCTCTTATTATAAAATCTAAAGAGTTAATTTTAACTTTATATAGTCTTATTAGGTTTAAAAGTATAAGTATAGGTTTACTTAAGATCTATAACTTAATAGCTTTAAAGGCTTTATTAGTTTAATTAATCTACTTAAACTTAATCTCTTTATAGATAAGCTTTATAAATAATAGGGTAAGCTTATTATAACTTTTTATAAAGTAGTAATAATAATTAGTAAATCTAAGGAAAGCTTATACTCTTTTTACTATTTCTAGTAGTAACTAGTCTTATACTACTATTATTTTTTTAGGATTTATTCTTATAAATCTAAGGGTAATTTTAAATCCTAGGAAGATAGTTTCTTTAGTGTAGAACTTGCTCTTCTTTAGTTCTACTAGGAGTTTAGCGTCTTTAAGAGCTTATAGTACAGTATAAATATATTGCTTATATTTTATTTTATTTTTTAAGTAGATAAGGATATTATCTAGGTAGATAATATAAAATCTGTTGATATATAGTTATAAGATATAATTAATTATAACTTAAAATATTACTAGAGTGTTTTATAATCTAAATAATATAACTAAGTATTTATAATGTCTATACTTAGTCCTAATTACTGTTTTTTATTCTTTTTTTTTTATTACTTAGATTAGGTTATAAACTTCTTTTAAGTTAAGGTATATTATTATTATAGCTCTTATTAATTAGTTTTATAGTTTAAATATTAAAGGTAATAATCCTCTGTCTAGAATAGTAATATTATTAAATTATTAATAGTTAATATATAATCTTTATTTTCTAATATTATCCTTACTTTTCTTTAGTATAAATAAGATTAGGTATCCTACTAATAAATTTAATAGTTATATATAACCTTTCTTTAGGTTTTTATTAAGGTATTATTATAAGGCTATAAGTTTCTCCTTGTCTAGTCTATAGATTTTATATAGTTTAAGTTATTCTCCTAGTTTAATTAGTATATAATAGTTAAATTAACTATACTTTAATAATCTTATGTCTAGTATTTCTTTAAATAGTTTGTTATACTTCTAGTATTCTTTTAATATCTTAATTAGGGTTTTTATTATAGATATTTTAATAATTATTAATATCTTAAAGGTTTTTTCTATAGGCTTACTTAGGGATCTCTTATAAGTTACTCTAAAGGCTAAGTCTTTTTAAATGTCTTTAGTTTCTCTTTCTAAGATTAGTTAGATATATTTTTTAGGTATTAGTCTGAAAAATATCTAGCTAATTATCTAGTTAATTCTCAGGTTGTTTTTTTATAACTATAGTATCCCTAGAATTAGATAGTATAATCTAATTTCTATAATATTAAAAGTTACTTCTTTATTATATATATTATAAGCTAATATTAAGAGGGGCATAGTCTCTATTATAATATCTCTCTTTTTATATTAAGTTAGTTCTCCTTTTATAGTATATAAGTAATATATAAATTCTTTTTTATTCTCAGGTAGTTATAACTAATTAATTACTTTAAATAATATATAATTTTCTTAGGATTTATTATTAATTACTATAATAATATTATATTAATTATTAATAATAAAAATATAGGTAAATAGTCTTAAATTTAAGCTAGTAGCTATTATAAAAGTCTTTATCTCTAAGTTATCCTATTAACTCTTTATAGGTAATACCTATTATTTTTTATCTAGTCTTACCTTAGGGTTAGCTATAGGTATTAGCTTTTATCTATAGGTTATAGTTTATATTATATAGGGTTTTTAAGTTAGGGCTTAAGTCTTATATTAATAAATTACTTTTATATATATTTTATAGCTTTAATTTATTCCTTTATAGTTTTTATTTATAAGCTAGTAGGGTCTTCTCTTATAAGAATATATCCTTATATTTTTCCTTAGTATTATTATATAGTTTTTCCTAGGTAGTAGTATAGGTATATTATTAAAGTATATTATATTATATTTAGTTTATTTTTATAGTATATTAAGAACTAAGGGTTTAGCCTAAAAGTAGCCTATCTATTATATTAGTCTTTTATTTCTTAATACTTTATTTTTTCTTATAGGTAAGGGTTATTAATTTATTATATCTTATATTTAATAGGGAAAAAATTATGTTTTAATTTATTTATAGTATATACTTTATATAATATAATATATTATATCTAGGTAATTTCTTTATAATATTTATATTAAAGGCTTATTTAAGGGTTATCTTAATAATTTAATTATTAGTTATTTTTTAGGGAGTTATAATATAAAACTCTATCTCTAGGGAATAATATATATTCCCCTCCTAGGATTAGGTTAAGTCTAATTCCTAGGTATTTTTAAACTATAAATAAAGGTATATTATATAATTCCTTTATTAATTCTTTTTTAATTTTTAGTAAGCTATTAAATTCTTCTCTTTATTGCCTAGGCATATAAAAGATAAGTTGTTTATTGTTTTTTTTATAGATATAGGTTTTAGTAGGGGAGTTGTTTAACTATATCTTCTAGGCTTTTTAATCGTTATAATATATTATTATAAGGTATTATTTAAGGTAGTTTAGTTGTTTAGATATAAGTGTTGGGATATCTAATTCTAGGAGTTTCTCTAGTTGTTATATACTAGTAGGTTCTTATTTTATATATAGGGTATTATCTTTAATATATATATTATATCTAGGATTGTTTAGGTTTATAAATTAATATTTCTTTTTATTTTTAAAGTAATTATTATATAATTTTTATAGCTAATAATTAAGCTTATTATCTTAATTTTTTATATACTTTAAAGGTAGTAATATATAAGAGAGTAGGTATTTCCTATAATAAGTATATATTAATATATCTCTTTAGTCTCTAATATAGTAAACTTTCTTGTTTTAATATTTTAAGCAGGCCTTAGCTTTATTTATTTTATAAGGTTTGTCTAGTTTATAATATATAATTAACTTTAGTCCTTATATAATTAGGGTTATATTATTTCTAGCTAATAGTAGTAGGTAATTTATTTTTATTATTATTTTAGGATATAGTATAGCTTCTCTAGTTATTAGTTTATTTAAGGCTATATACTAGTTTAGAGATAATTCTTCTATTAGTATTATAGTATAGGTATTATTAAGATCTATAATATTATATACTAAGTTATTTTATATAGCTATACTTAAGGTTTAAATTAGTTTATACTATACTAGGTTAAGTAATTACTTTTTAAGTATTAGTTTCTAATTTATCTTTTTTAATTATCTATAAGTATTAGTATAATATCTCTTTTTTTAATAGTTGTAGTATTTAATATTTTTAGGGTCTTATTTTAGTTTTTATTATATTATATTTAGGTTTATAGGTTTTATATAAGTCTTATATATTATTATTTAGTAATTTTAGTGTTAGTTAATAGATTATTTAGGCTAGTTATTTCACTAAGGTCTCTTAGTATTAGCTTATTGTCTTAGTTTTTACTATTATTTTTTTATCTTTTATTTATATAGTTAGTTATTAATATAGATTATTATTTCTATATATAATAGGAAATCTTTTAAGGTATTAAGCTTAAAGACTTTATCTTTAACTTTACTTTTAAGTCTTTAGTAAAATAAGAACTTCTTAGTTTTATTTGTATAGTTAAGGAGTAAGTAGAGTTATTAAAAGTCTATTATATATTAGACTATTAATCCTTTTTATTTAAATTAGTATAAGTCTTATTTTTATTAGTGTTTTTTATTAGGTTTTTAGAATAGTAATCTTAAGATATATTTATATCTTATATAAGATATAAATATGTTTTAGGTTTTTAGGTATAGTATATAAGTAAGTCTCTTTTTAAAGAATTTTATAAGGTAAGGTTTAAACTAGGCTAGTACTTTTCCTTTAAGGAATAAAGTAGTATATACTATTTTTTTAGCCTTATTCTTAAAGCTATTAGTATAAAAGTAATAGTAAGCCCTTATTTAAGCTAGATAGCTTTTTAAGAGTCTAGGGGTACTGTTAAAAGTTTATAGGGGGTTAAGCTTAAGTTTTTTACATCTTATAATAAGGGTCTTAATAATATTAATAGTGATATATAATATATTAACTTTATTAATAAGTTCTAAGACTTAGTATACTTTATTATAAACTTCTTTTAAGATCTTTACTATTTTATCAAAGTTATTTTTAAGCTTTTTATAGGCGTAGTTAGTATTATCTTTACTATCTTCTCTTATATTCTTTATTTCTTAATTAAAGCTATATTAAATAAGGGCCTTATCTTTTCCTTTTTTAGATTTATTAGAGTTATAGCTGCTAGTAAACAAGGTGTTTTTACTAGATATATTAACTATAAAATGTTATTAATTATCCTTATCTTATCCTTTAAAAAAGAGTAATTAATATATTATAATACTAAGATCTTAAGGTTAGTATTTTTAATATATAGGGGATTTTTTCCTAAGGTAGGGAGGGTAGAGATAAGTAGAGTATTAATTAACTAAGGGGTATAGAATCTAAAGTATAAGTTAAAGTAGCTTAAATAGATTAATTATTAAAGAGTAAAAGCTAACTAATCTATTTAGGTAGAGACTATAGTTTTATATACTAGGTTGCTCTTTATAGCTTACTTTAGATTATTAAAGGCTTAAAGCTCTTTAGTAATCCAAGAGCTTTAGGCTTACTAAGGGCTAGGTGTTTTATAATAATCCTTTTTAACTAGCGGAATATCTATATAAATACTTAAGGTATTTATTAAGGGTTTTACCTGTTGTAACTACTTATAGCTAAGTACTAGGCTGTATTAATAGTTATAGAAAGGTAACTAATGTTTTAGTTATAATATTTATAAGTTTATATAATATTTTTAATTCTTTAACTCTTAATCCTACTTTAGGGTTTTCTTTTAAATTAAGAGGGGTTTGGTAGACTTTTAGTTTAAAACTATAGTTAATAAAAAATAAAGATATCTTAGTTAATTTTTATCTAGTATTATTATAAGTAAACTAGGTGATTAATAATAGTTATACCTAATTATCTTATTTATAGTTAATATAATAGTATAGGTATTATTTTATAATCTAGTTAAGTCTTTTTATTTACTTATTAGACTATAGGTAATAAGCTATTAATAATTAGTGTTTAATTCTAAGTTTAACTATAAGAGCTTTTTAAAAGTTTAAGGTGAATAATTTATCTTTATTACTAACTAACTTGTCTAATAATCTATAGTTTATAATAATATTTTTTATAAATATATAGGCTAGTTCTTTAGTGTTACTAGCTTCTTTATATAGGATAAAGTAGTTATACTTAATAAGTCTATTAATAATTACTAAGATATTATTAAAAAATACTCTAATTAAGGGTTTTCTTAAGAGTAGTAATTTTATAATAAAGTCTAGGGAGACTAAGCTTTATAACTTTTTAAGAATTAGGAGAGGTTATAGTTTTTTATAGATCTTATACTGATTTGCCTTGCTTTTATTATATTTATTATATTTTTTAATCACTTCTTTTATAACTTTTTTAGCTCTAGGAAAGTTATAAGTATAGTATAGTTATTTTAAGGTTTTAATAACTCCTTAGTATTTATAAGAAAGGATTTTATATATTTTCTTTACTAGGTTTTATTATAGAGTATTAAGGATATAGATCCTTTTATAGAATTAATAGACTTTATTTTTCTTTTCTATGTTTTTATTAAGGCTACTTTATATAAAGTCTATAAAGTCTTAATTATTAGAGACTTTCTTAATCTTATTAATCTAGTTAGGATTTAAAAGGATTTAAAAGGCAGTGTTTAACTCTTAGGGGGCCTAGCTTAGGCTTTTATCTTTTAGGACTATTAAGATACTCTATATATATAGTTTTAGTTCTTATATATAATTTTCTCTTTAACTAAAGGTATCTACCCTAGTATTTTCTAGTCTTTTTTTATATATAATTTTAAAATTAAATTCTAAGAGAAATTTAGTCTATTTAATTTATTATTTATTAAGCTTTTTATTAGTTATAAAGTAGGTAAGGTTTTTATAGTTTATATAAATAGTAACTTAGTATTATATTTTATAGAGGTAAACCTTTTATTTTTTAAGGGCTTTAATAATAGTTATTAATTCTTTATTATATATTTAATAGTTAATTTCTACTCTTTTAAGCTTTTTTAAAAAGAAGGCGATTAGGTATAGTAGTCCTTTCTTATTATATTATCTAAGTTATTCTTTTATTATAAAGTCTAAGGAGTTGGTTTTAACTTTGTATAGTTTTACTAGGTTTAAGAGTATAAGTATAGGTTTATTTAAGATCTATAACTTAATAGCTTTAAAGGCTTTACTAGCTTAATTATTTTACTTAAACTTAGTCTTTTTATAGGTAAGCTTAGTAAGTAATAGGGTAAGTTTATTATAACTTTTTATAAAGTAGTAGTAATAATTAGTAAATCTAAGGAAAGCTTATACTTTTTTTACTATTTCTAATAGTAGCTAGTCTTATACTACTATTACTTTCTTAGGGTCTATCTTAATAAATCTAAGAGTGATTTTAAATCTTAAGAAGATAGTTTTTTTAGTGTAAAACTTATTCTTCTTTAGTTTTATTAGGAGTTTAATGTCTTTTAGGGCTTATAGTATAGTGTAAATATATTGTTTATATTTTGTTTTATTTTTTAAATAGATAAGGATATTATTTAGGTAAATAATATAGAATCTATTAATATAAGGTTATAAGACATAGTTAATTATAGCTTAAAATATTACTAGAGTATTTTATAGTTTAAAAGGTATAACTAGATATTTATAGTATCTATACTTAGTTCTAATTATTGTTTTTTATTCTTCTCTTTTTATTACTTAGATTAGGTTATAAGCTTCTTTTAGGTTAAGGTATATTATTATTATAGCTTTTATTAGTTAGTCTTATAATTTAAATATTAGAGGTAATAGTTTTCTATCTAGGATAGTAATACTATTAAGTTATTAATAATTAATATATAGTCTTTATTTCTTAGTTTTATCCTTACTTTTCTTAGGTATAAATAGGATTAAGTATCTTATTAGTAAGTTTAACAATTATATATAATCTTTCTCTAGGTTTTTATTAAGGTATTATTATAAAGCTATAAGTTTTTCCTTATTTAGTCTATAGATTTTATATAGCTTAGGTTATTCTCTTAGTTTGATTAATATATAATAGTTAAATTAACTATACTTTAGTAATCTTATATCTAGTATTCCTTTAAATAGTTTATTATATTTTTAATATTCTTTTAATATCTTAGTTAGGGTTTTTATTATAAACGCTTTAGTAATTATTAATATCTTAAAAGTCTTTTCTATAGGCTTACTTAAAGATCTCTTATAAATTATTTTAAAGGCTAAGTCTTTTTAAATATCTTTAGTTTTTCTTTTTAAGATTAGTTAGGTATATTCTTTAAGTACTAGTCTAAAAAATATCTGGCTAGTTGTCTAGTTAATTCTTAGGTTATTCTTTTATAACTATAGTATCCTTAGAATTAGGTAGTATAGTCTAATTTTTATAATATTAAAGGTTATTTCTTTGTTATATATACTATAGGCTAATATTAAAAAGGGTATAGTCTTTATTATAATATCTCCCTTTTTATATTAAGCTAGTTCTCTTTTTATAATATATAAGTAATATATAAATTCTTTCTTATTCTAAGGTAGTTATAGCTGATTAACTACTTTAAGTGATATATAGTTTCTTTAGGATCTATTATTAATTATTATAGTAATACTATATTAATTATTAATAATAAAAATATAGGTAAGTAGTCTTAAATTTAAACTAGTAGCTATTATAAGAGTTTTTATCTCTAAGTTGTTTTATTAACTCTTTACAGGTAATGTCTGTTATTTTTTATCTAGTCTTACCCTAGGGTTAGTTATAGGTATTAGCTTTTATCTATAGGTTATAGTTTATATTATATAGAGTCTTTAAACTAAGGCTTAAGTCTTATATTAATAAATTGCTTTTATATATATTCTACAGCTTTACTTTATTCCTTTATAGTTTTTAGTTATAAGTTAATAAGGTCTCTTCTTATAAGAGTATATTCTTATACTTTTCCCTAATATTATTATATAGTTTTCTCTAAGTAGTAGTATAAATATATTATTAAAGTATATTATATTATATTTAGCTTGTTTTTATAATATATTAAGAACTAGAGGTTTAGCCTAAAGGTAGCTTATTTATTATATTAGTCTTTTATTTCTTAATACTTTATTTCTTTTTATAGGTAAGGGTTATTAATTTACTATATCCTGTGTCTAATAGGGAAAAAATTATATTTTAGTTTATCTATAATATATATTTTATATAGTATAATATATTATATATAAATAATTTCTTTATAATATTTATATTAAGGGCTTATTTAAAGGTTATTTTAATAATTTAGTTATTAGTTATTTTTTAAAGAGTTATAATATAAGACTCTATCTATAGGGAATAGTATATATTCCCCTCCTAGGATTAAGTTAAGTCTAATTCCTAGGTATTTTTAAACTATAAATAGAGGTATATTATATAATTTCTTTATTAGTTTTTTTTTAATTTTTAATAGGCTGTTAAATTCTTTTCCTTATTGCTTAGGTATATAAAAGATAAGTTATTTATTACTTCCTTTATAGATATAGGTCTTAATAGGGGAGTTATTTAATTATATCTTCTAGACTTTTTAGTTATTATAATATACTATTATAAGGTATTATTTAGGGTAGTCTAGCTGTTTAGATATAAGTATTAGGATATTTAGTTCTAAGAGTTTCCCTAGTTGTTATATACTAGTAGGTTCTTATTTTATATATAAGGTATTATCTTTAATATATATGTTATATCTAGGGTTATTTAAGTTTATAAACTAGTATTTATTTTTATTTTTAAAATAATTGTTATATAATTTTTATAGTTAATAGTTTAGCCTATTATCTTAGTTTTTTATATATTTTAGGGGTGATAATATATATAAGAGTAGGTGCTTCTTATAATAAATATATATTATTATTTCTCTTTATTTTTAGATATAATAGACTTTTTTATTTTAGTATTTTAAGCAGGCTTTAGCTTTATTTATTTTATATAGTTTGTCTAGTTTATAATATATAATTAGTTTTAGTCTTTATATAGTTAGGGTTATACTATTTCTAGCTAGTAGTAGTGGGTAATTTGTTTCTACTATTATTTTAAGGTATAATATAGCTTCTCTAGTTACTAATCTACTTAGGGCTATATATTATTTAAGAGATAATTCTTTTATTAGTGTTATAGTATAAGTATTGTTAAGATCTATAATATTATATATTAGATTGTCTTATATAGTTATACTTAAGGTTTAAACTAGTTTATATTATACTAAGTTAGTTAATTATTTTTTAGGTACTAGTTTTTAACCTATTTTCTTTAGTTATTTATATATATTAGTATAGTATCTCTTTTTTTAGTAGTTATAATACTTAATGTCTTTAGGGTTTTATTTAGGTTTTTATTATACTATATTTAGGTTTATAGGTCTTATATAAGTCTTATATACTATTATCTAGTGGTTTTAGTATTAGTTAGTAGATTATTTAAGCTAGTTGTTTTATTAAGGTCTTTTAGTATTAGCTTATTATCTTAATTCTTACTACTGTCTTTTTATCCTTTATTTATATAGCTAGTTATTAATATAGGTTATTATTTCTATATATAATAAGAAATCTTCTAGGGTATTAAATTTAAAGACTTTATCCTTGACTTTACTCTTAAGTCCTTAATAAAATAGGAATTTTTTAGTTTTATCTATATAATTAAGGAGTAAGTAAAGTTATTAAAAGTCTACTATATACTAGACTATTAATCCTTTCTATTTAAGTTGGTATAAGTCTTATTCCCACTAGTGCTTCTTATTAGGTTTTTAGAATAGTAATCTTAGGGCGTGTTTATACCCTGTATAAGATATAAATATATTCTAGGTTTTTAGGTGTAAGGTATAAGTGAGTCCTTTCTTAAAGAATTTTATAAGGTAGGGTTTAAACTAGGCTAGTACTTTCCTTTTAAGAAATAAGGCAGTGTGTATTACCTTTTTAGTTTTATTTTAGAAGCTACTAGTGTAGAAATAGTAGTAAACTCTTACTTAAGCTAGGTAGCTTTTTAAAAGTCTAGGGATATTATTAAAGGTTTATAATAGGTTAAGCTTAAGTTTTTTATATCTTATAATAGGGATTATAATAATATTAGTAATAATATATAATATATTAACTTTACTAATAAGTTTAGGAACTTAAGTTGTACTAGTGTATAATTTATTAATAAGTTTTTTTATTTATACTAGATTCTTTTTTATATTGTTATACTTAGTATTGTCTCTACTATTATTAGTGTCTTTTATTTTTTAGTTAAGGCTATATTAAGCAGGAGTTTTTTCCTTTTTCTTTTTAACTTGTTAGAGTTATAACTACTAGTAGATAGGGTGTTTTTACTGGATATATTAACTATAGAATATTGTTAATTATACTTATCTTATTCTTTAAAAGAGAGTAATTAATATATTATAATATTAAGATCCTAAGGTTAGTATTTTTAATATATAGGGGATTTTTTCCTAAGATAGGAAGGGTAGAGATAAGTAGAGTATTAATTAATTAAGGGGTATAGAATTTAAAGTATAAGCTAAGGTAGCTTAAATAGATTAATTACTAAAGAGTAAAGGCTAATTGATCTATCTAGGTAAAGACTATAGTCTTATATACTAGGTTGTTTTTTATAGCTTACTTGTTTTAAGAAGTACTAGTGATCTAGCTTACCTAGTGATCTAGATTACTACTAAGCTTTTAAAGGGGTAATCCTTTCTTATAGGTAAAATATCTATATAGGTGCTTAAGGTATCTACTAGGGGTTTTACCCTTATTAACTACTAGGCCTAAGTACTAGGCCTTATTAGTAGTTATAGGGGGGGTGGCTAATACTTTAATTATAATAATTATCCTTATAAGGTTATTCTCTAAGTCCCTAGTATAAAACTATCTTATATTTTATAATCTATTATATAAATACTTTATTAAAGAGGTTGTTATATATATATAGGCTAAAAAGCCCCCTTTTAGCCTATTAACTACTCTTTTAACAGCTGCCTTAGCCCTAATAAATTACCTATAGTCTTTTAAAGTATATTATAATGCCTAGTATACTAAGATAACTATTATAATAACTATCTTAGCTTAAAAGTTTTATAAATAAAAAGACTAAGTTATTAAATTAGCCTAGTCTTTTATATAAAAGCTTTTTACTAATAACTAGGTCTAGTTAATCTTAGTAGGGACTAAGGAAAAACTATTACTAGTTAAAAATCTACTAGTATAACTAGCTAAGGACCTAATAGTTATTATATAGTTAGATAACCCCTTATTAATATTAAGAGGAGACCTAATAATTATTTAATTAGCTACTTAAAGTAATTATAACCCTAGTAATAACAAGACTAATAGAAAGCCTTTTTAATATATTATAAACTATATAGTAAAAACTATAGCTGCCCTTTAAAAGGAGTAGACTAAAAGGGGACTAAAATAGCTATTAATCTTAGTATTAAACTAATACTAGGGTTTTTAGTAATATATTAGCTAGTCTAAAAAGGTTTAGTAATACTTTTTATAATAAAAACTTATACTAAAGGCTAGTTAACTAATTATTATATATTAGATCTTTATACTTATAGCTATATAAATCCTTAATCTTAATTAGTACTAAACTCTAGCTATCTTAAACTATTTTTATAAGGATCTTTAATATATAAAGATAACCTAGAGGGGATAAAAAGACTAAAAAGAGAGATAGCTGGCTTAATAGTCCTAAGATAAGATAAAAGGGCTAAAAACTAGGCTAGAGGAGCTTAATAAAGCTTTTATAGTTAAAAGTATAGTTTTATATTTAAATTAGATCTTTTATTGTTTTTTTTTACCTTTTAAATTATTTAAATTACTTAAATCGCTTAAAAATAACTACTTATTATTTACATTATATTTTTTTATCTTATTAAGCTTACTTTAGTTTAACTAGTTAGCTAGTTAGCTAGACTAAGGTAGTTATTATTAGGGGAGCTCCTTCTTTTATATATAAAGCTATTTTTATAATTTATAGTTATAACTTTCTTTTATATATATAATAGTTGTTTAATAAGTATATAAGATCTTATAAAGTAATAAAGTAAATAAATTATATAAATTTGTATTATATATTAGTATCTATCTTATATATATTATTTTTAAGAGCTAATAAGCTTAGAAATAACTTTTATATACTCTTATTAATTATATGAGAAGAATCTATGTGATTAATAAGATCTTAATATTATAGATCTTCTATAGCTTGCTAGTATTATAAATAGCTATTCTAATACTAGCTCTTCTTTTCTTTTATAACTAGTACTTATAAGCTTTATTTTCTAGTTTTTAAATATAATAGTTAAATCTCTTTATTAAAAAGGATAAAGATTAGATCTATATAGCTTTATTATTACTATTATCTACTTTTTTTAGTAGTTAAATAAGGTTTAATATAACTTTATAAATAAAAATAATAGATAAAAGAGAATAATAAGAGTAAAAACAAAGAATAATAACACACTTATAGAGCTTTAATCTAGAAGCTCTCTTATATATATAAAGCTAGCTTTATCTATTTAAGCTCTCTTACTTTTTCTCTTTCTAGTTAGATAAGTTAATACTAAGCCTTCCCCCTCCTTTTAGCAGCAGTAATAATAATAGTAACTTATAAGATTAAACTACTCTTTTTTAATATTATTTAAAAGCTTTTAGCTGACTTAAATATATCTTTCTAATAGTTATAACTTAATATTTACTATGCCTTTTAAAAGTGAGTTAGTTTTACTATTTCTACTTTTTCTACTCTTTTTATTAGTGGTTTATATATACTAATAAGCTTTTATATAAGATTATTATAGTATAAGTCAGTTATTAAGGCTAAGAGTAAGGGTAAGGGTAAGGATAAGATAGTAGTATATAGCGCTATAATAAAAGGTGCTTACTAGGCACGCCTACCTAAAAGAGCTATATATAAAAGCTTTTACCTCTTATATTTAAAATTAGCTATATCTAGTAAAGACAAAGGTAATTCTTATTATAATACCTAGCTAGCTAGGAATTATTACTAGTATTATAACTCTAGTTATAGTTATACTACTATATAAGTATTACTCTTTTAATTTCTTAATTATATTTTAATAGCTCTAATTATAGTTATAGCTTAAAGATAGCTATAGCTCCTACTGTTAAGTTTTTAGCTATAAAAGAGGCTAATAATATAAAGATTAGTTTCCTTGTTTTACTATTTATATAAGCTATTAATATAAGTTTAAAAGATCTAGTTTTAATACCTTATAGTATAAGGGATACTCTATTTTATAGTAGAGCTAGACGTTAATAATAATAATAATAATAATATTAATATAATAGTAAATAAGAAGAAAAAGGCTAGTTAAAAGGCTTTTACTTAGCTTAGTATATTATTCTTCTCTTAAGTAAAAGCTTAACTTACTTTTTATTTTAATAATCTAACTTTAATATTTCTTATATTTCTTAATCACTAGGGGATATATCTTTTTAAATTAATCTTTTATACTAGTATATATTTTCCCTTCTCTTATTATATATTCCTCTTTATAATATAATTACTATTTAAAATACTAACTTTAAAGTAATAAATAATATAATAACTAAAGTAATAAATATCTTAGGAAATAAGTTAATAATATTATAAAGTAAATTATACTCTAGGAATTATATTTATATAATCCTTTATATATTAAACCTATCCTTTAATATAGAAAACAACTTTATTTGTTAATATTAGTGTTTTTAATGCCTTATTTAAAAGTGCTTTTATTATAGTATTTATAGGGTTGTCTTTTCTATTAATCTATTTAATCTTAGTAATCTTATAAGCCTTATAAGACTAGTATAATATTATTAAATTAATTATTAGATATTTTTTATAGTGCTCCTTAGTTAGACTAGGTATTAGTATAATAATCTTAAATATATATAGATAACTAGCTTTAATACTTTTAAACTAAGCTATTATATAATTATATTAAGCATATAATTTAGTATATAGCTAATATTAAAATTAGCTGTTATACTATAGATTTTACTCGCTAAAATACTTCTTATAATCCTCTTATACTTTATAAAGGACTAGTAAATAATATTTTTAATTACCTTAAAGTTATTTAGTTGCTCTTATATACTCTTATTATTAAAAATAATTATATATTTAATCTATAAATTAAGGTCTTTATTATTAGTAAAAGAACTATTTATAAATATATATAATCTAACTCTTTCTAGCTTAATATATATATATTTAAGTCTTTTAATACTATTATTAATCTATTATTAAATATATTTATTAATTACTTTAATTTCTAGTTTAATAAGTTAAAACTTTTATATTATTACTATAAAGTTAAATATTATTTTTAGCTAGTAGATAGATATAATATAAGCTTTTTAAGCTCTTTATTTAATAAATTATTTTACTATACTCTTTAAATTATAGTTTATAAGCTTTAGTCTTTTTACCTAGCCTTTTTACTTAATTATAATAAAGTCTTTACTTAAGCTTATGTAATAACTGTTAAAGTCTTCCTTTATACTAGGTATTAATAATAATCTTAGTTTTACTTTAAAGCTTACTTTAGTAAGCTTTTTTTCCTCTTTTTATAAGAAGTCTAAGCTATTAATATTAAGTATATTATTGATTTATAGGTTAACTAGGCTAAAAGACTTTCCTAGTTTTATAATAAGTAGGTATAAGTTATATCTAGAGATCTTTATATTTAGTTGTTACTTATAGTACTTATTATATATTATAAATTAATATAAACCTATTTTAATAAGCTTATAAAATAGTTTTATAACCTTAAGAATTATATTTTTTAAGTATTAGTTATATAGCTTATATAATAAATATAATAAAACTATATGTTAAAGATCTAATTTTAATTAGGTATAAGCTTATATAATATCTTATAATATAATCTTAAATCCCTTTAATATTATAGTTAGTATAAGTATAAGAATTAGTCTCTAGCTATAATATAAGATTATAGGTATTTATATAAGGAGTATTTACTTTTTATTATTATTATAACCTTAGGCTATAAGGTGTAATTTCTTATATAGTTTTATAGTCTCCTACTCTTTTACTTTATAAATAAACCTATAACTAAAGATCTTAACACCTTTTAAATCCTTTATTAAAGGGATTACCTTAAGTACTTTAGTTATTATTAAGGACTAGATTTTAGCTTAATCTAAGAGTTTAAACAGTATTTTAATAGTCTTAATAGCTCTCTTAGCTTTAAGCTTAAGAGCTTATTTATATAACTTATAAGTTAGATACCCCCACTACTAACCACCCCTACCTTATACATTATATCTAACACGTCTTATAAAATACTATAATACTACCCTCTTACTTCTTTTTCTATATATATCTTGCTGGTGATTTACTTGTTTTACTTTGTTTTTTTTTAATCTTTATATTTAATCTATATTAGTTTAATATAATAGCTATTAATACTTTGTTTTATACTAAGAAGGCTATAAATCACGTGTTTACTAATAAGACTATCTTAGGTTTAACAGCTAAGTATAGAATTAACTAGTATATACTCTAGTGCTAGATCTTTAACTACCCTACTTAAAAAGATATAAATAAATACTAGTAGCTGCTATTAGTTAGCTAAGAAGTATTTTTAGTATAATAAGTAACTACTTAAGGCTATTTTAGCTATATATTAACCTTTATTTGTCTTTATTTATTTACTTAAAGGATCTTTTATTAAGCTAGATCTAGCTATAAGCTAGAAAAGTACTAGCTATAAGGTTTTTTATACTATAATCTAACTATATTTAACCTTTAAAACACCTTAGTTAATTATTAACGTGTTAATAGTGCTTTAGTTATTAATATAAAGCTCTTTTTTAACTATTTAGGCTATATTAATCTTATATCTATTTCTAGCTACTACTAGTAAAATATTAATAAAGTCTTACTTAAAGATAGAGTTACTATTAATAATATAGTAATAGGAAAAGCTTTTAATAAGTAATTAGTAATGAAAATAGCCCCTAAGAATAACTATATAACTATTATTAAGTGTATTAATAATATTAGTAGCTATATTTAGCTGTTAGTAATCTTTTCTAGTAAATCTGTATAATAATAATGGTTTCTACAAGAGAATAATAGCTTTTTAACAGACTAGTACTTTTATTATAGTAATATAGGGTAGATTAATAATAACATTATCCTTAGCTAGTTTTATATAGTTTTTCTCCCCTAGATAAAACTAAAGAATCCTTATTAGTAAAAGGTCCTTATATTAAATAGTTATTATAGCTATACTATTAAGAGCTTTATATAAGAGTATATATCTAACTAGGTATAACTTATTTACTTATTAATATATTCTTCTTATATCCTCTAGCCCTTAGATCTAGCTATTTTCTTACTATTAAAGTATACTTTTTAGACCTAGTTATAGTTTAAATATATAAAAGCCTATTATTATACTCTAGGTAAACTATAGATACTTAAGGTATATAAAAAAGCTAGGGAGTTTTATTTAACCACTAAGAATATCTTAGCTAGTTAAAAGGCTAGTAGGATTTTCTTTAAGGATATTAATATACCTTTATCTTTATATTTTATAATCTAAGAGAGGGCCTTATTATAAGACTAGTCTTTTTATATAGTTATTATATTTATATAGCTTTAATTTAATACCTATATAGTTAGTATAGATATTATTACTCCTTAGAGTGCTTAAAATATAGCTAGTATATAGTCTAGGCTATAAAATCTAAGCGAGGCTTTTAACTAGCTAGTGGTATAGTTATTATTTAAAAAGTTTAATAAAGCCTTTAATAATATAATAATTAAGTTATTATAAACTATACTAGTAATAAAGGGTATAAGACTTATAATAAAAAGAAAGGCTACTAAGTAAAAGTATTATATAAAGCCTAACTTTAATAAGGTATTTATTAACCTATAAGTTATAGCTAAGGAAAGAGCTTATATAACAACTATTAGTTAGGCTAAGAGGCGTTCTTAAAGGATTACTAGTATTAGATCAACCTAAAAGTATATAGATATAGTAGAGGATAGTATTATAATTAACTTTATTTAATATAGTATGTTTTTACCTAATAGTAGCTTTTTAATCGATTTTTTTCCTTTTTATATATAGTTTTAACAAGTAGTATATAGAATAAGGGTGGTTAGTAAAGGAGGTGTCTGACTTATTTCTTTTTTATTATAAATATAACTACTCTTATAAATATATTATTATATGTTATATATTTTATAACTATGTTTAAATAACTTTACTTTATATATTTTACCTTAGTTAATAGTCTGCCTTGTTTTTATTATAGTAAAGGTTTAAGATACTTAAATAATATACTTATTTTAATCTTTTTAGGGGTAGTTTACTATTTTTTTAATATATTATATAGTTAAATCACTATAGTTTTAAATATAGTTAGACTATTAATAATATTTATAGTAATATCTTTTTCTAATACTTAAAGTATTTTAAACAGGCCTTATTACTAGTATAGGCTCTTTTACTATATTAATACTAAACTTTTTAGCATAAGTATTTATAAGAGGGTTTTATCTATATTTAATGTGTTATATATATTAATAGCTTCCCTAATATATTTTTTAATTAAGGTCTTTTATAGCTTTATTAATACCTTTTTATAAGCTCTCTTATGCTATAATTAACTTATTAAAGGTGGTAAATCTATAAAAATCTATAGATAAGTATTAAATACTAATAATATTAATATTAGACTATTTAGTCTAGTTATTATATTAATAGTGCTTAAGACTGTTTAAAGTACCTCTTTAATACTTTCTTTATCCTTTTTAAGTATAATATTATAGGCTTTCCTTAGACTTTTATATACTTATTTAATCTTTTTAATATTATAGTATACCTTAACTAGGACCTACTAGTAAGTAATTCTTATAAGCTTTATTTCTGCCTTAAAGTAATTAAAGGTAAAGTTAATACTTAAATCTATAGTAAGAATATCTAGTAGACCTAGATATATATTTATCTAATATCTTTTTAAGGTATTCTATATTATTTTAATAGTTATATTCTTTAAAAAGCTATTAGCCTAGAATCTTATACTTATATAAATTATATAAAGTATTAATTTACCACTTAAGTATATTATATTAACTAGGATCTTATAGTTAAAGTTAGCTTTCTTATAAAGAGTAAACTTAAAGCACTTAGGAGTACTTTTATACTTTTAATAAAAGTAGTAAAAGTAGTTTATAAGCTTAAGTATATTTATCTTAACTTTATAGCCTACTCTTATAAGGAACTTATATATTTTACCTATAAAAAGGTAACTAAAGCATTTATATATATGTTTAAGCTTTATCTTAGTTAGAAATATTATTCTTATAAGCTTATCAATACTATCTATACTTATTCTTATTTTATCTAGGTATAACTATATATATCTCTATTTATAATATATTAAAACATATACTTTATTAGCCCTTACTAGTTTATTCCTTATATTATATAGCTTTATAAAGAGATTATCTATATCTTTTAAATATAATAAGAATAATATAGGCGTTTCTACTATATAAAACATAATCTAGCCGATTAAAGTATTAATAATTATAATTCCTATAGATTCTAGGGAATTTCTACTTCTAAAGTAGATATATACTTTATTAGCTTTATTCTTATTTTAAGAGATTATAAAGAGCTATTATTAAAGGGCTTAAAACTACTTTATACTAGCGGTTAACTTCTCTATAACACTAGTATTAGGTATAATACCTTAAAATATAGCTTTAAAATACTTATTAAGTATAAACACTTTATTAATATATTTCTCTTAATTAGATTAATAATAGTTTAACAATATATTCCTTATTTTTACTTATAGAGTATATTAAAATACTAAGTCTATAAGCTAGGCTATTATCTCTTATTATCAACTACTTTCCCTCTTACTCTCTTCTTTACTTAAAAGATCGTCTAGATTACTTAAATACTATTCCTTTAAAAATATCTTATATAAAGATAGTTTTTTATATACTATAAGATATACTTTATAGCCTTACTTAAGCTTATTCTTAAAAGATTACTAGAGTTTTTATTCCTCTTTTACCTTTACTTATTTAACTTTTATATAGTTTTTAAAGTAGTAATTAATCTTTTTATAATACTAATACTTACTAGTCTATTTTCTTTTATTTAAGCTTAGCTTATTAGTCTAAAATAATCTTAATCTCTAAAAAGAACTTTTTAAGTACTTTATTATATATTAAAACCTTTAGTTAATAAAAAAGCTTTTTATAATAAATAAATTAGTATTCTCTACTATTTAAAGTATATTATAAAGTAAGGAATAAAATTCTTTAAAACTTCTCTCTAGCTTAAAAAGGGTAATTAATAGCTCTTATATACTAGAAATAGCTTTTAACATTATATCTATAAGCTGTTGTTCTATTTAATATTTCTTACTAATAGCTTACTAGTATAACTATAACTTATTAAATAGTGTTTAAAATACTTTTTAATTACTTTTTCTAACTATCTCTAGCTTTTCTCTTAAGATATTAAACATTAATAAGCTCTAATTATTATAGTATAGTATTTTATTTATCTTTATATTATAATATTATCTAATCTTTATATATAGTATAGTAAATAGGTACTCTAGATTTATATAGTTAAGAAAATACTATAGGGCTTCTCCTTTTAATATCTAATTAAATACTATATAAAGCTAAAAAAGGTAGATCTTAAGCTTTTTTAAGTATAATAAGAACTACTTCACCTTAGAATCTAATATATTATATTAAGCTCTAATTTATATATTCTTCTTCTTTTAAATCTTAAAGAATAACTATAATATACTTATATTAATCTCCTTTATTAAGGATACTAATAGGGGTAGGGATTACTAGTCTTATTCCTCCTAGTATAGATTAATCTCTTATAAGTCTTTTTATTAAATATTTCTTATTATATTTTAGCTTATAACTATTTATAGGGTCTTAGTATCTCTCTTTTACTATTAAATATATCCCTAGGGTTAGGGTTATATAAAGTAATACTATAAAAATCCTTTATTTAAGGGGTAAGTTATATAGGGTTTATACTAGGTATTTAAAGTCTTTAATTAGCTCTTAATAGCCTTAAATAAACCTATATTAAACTATTTTAATAAATCTATAAGTTATAATTAGTCTGGTTTAGATTATTAACCTATATAGCTAGTTTATTAATTCTAGCCCTGTCCTTATAGTAAGATTTACACTAGAGATTCTTAAGCTTTTATTCTTTAAGGTCTTTACTTATCTTTAGTTTAAATTATACTTATTATACTTATAATCTCTGTTTTAATCTCTTAATAGGCTTTAATAGTTACTCTTTTATTAAAATCTTAGATTATATACTTTTATAAGATCCTTATAATTAGTCTTA
This sequence comes from Thozetella sp. PMI_491, assembly GCA_021432635.1. Classification (NCBI taxonomy): domain Eukaryota; kingdom Fungi; phylum Ascomycota; class Sordariomycetes; order Chaetosphaeriales; family Chaetosphaeriaceae; genus Thozetella; species Thozetella sp. PMI_491. The sequence goes on from MU270146.1 coordinate 50,022, forward strand.
TTTTAGATTATTATATTAAGAGCTTTTAATCTTTTAAAAAGCTTACTAGAGATTATTTAATCTAGCTGTTTAACTCTTTAAAATACTTGGTTTACTATCTTTTAAAGTTTTTTTAATAGTAGCTTAAGAGTTTAAAGCTATAAGGTTTTATATAATTATTTATATACTTAAGTAGATAGGATACTATTTATATATTTCTTTACTCTTTTGAAGCTATTTCTAGGTTAATAAATTATAGCAGTTGTAAAGCTACCTCTTAGTTAATAATTATCTGATCTTAGATTATAAGCTATAGCTTTTCTAGGATATTAATAACCTTTGCTTTATTATACTTCTTTTAGATAAGTTTAACCTAGCAAGGAGCTATTTTTCACGTGCTAGCTATAGTATTTATATATATATAAAATAGTTGTTTTTATAATTAAGGCAAAGTCTTAATTCTTTATTTAGGGGCAGCCCTTTATCTTAATCACTTACTTTTAGAGATCTTTAATTCTGGGTTTTAAGGCGGTGATCTTTAGAAGAGTGTTTATAAGCTTTTCTTAGCTGTTTTATATTGTTTTAAAAGTAATATTAATTAGTGTTTAGTAAGTGTATAAGATCTTATAAAGTAATAAAGTAAATAAACTGTGTAAATCTATATTATATATTAGTATCTATCTTATCTATATTATTCCTAAGAGCTAATAAGCTTAGGAATAACTTTTATATGCTCTTATTAATTACGTAAGAAGAATCTACGTGATTAATAGGATCTTAATACTATAGATCCTTTATAACTTATTAGTACTGTAAATAGTTATTTTAATAATAGTCTTATAATATTATACTAAAGCTTTATAGCTTTAAAGATACTATATAAAGCCCTTTTACCCCTTTAAATAAGTCTTACTAGTATATTTTTCTTTAATAATAGTCTAATAGTATAATTAGTAGTATATTAGCTTAGAGATCCCTCTTTAAGACTAGTAGCTATAAGTTTAAGTCTCCCCTAGTATTAATACCTTAAAATATACTTTAATACTTATTAGTTAATAGATATTAAAGTGTATTTTAAGGCACTTTTTTACCTTATTTAATATATAAGGTATAGCCTAATAAGTATAATAGAGATTTATAGGCTAAAAATATAGTCTTATATTAATATTAGATTTTTTACTATATTTTTAAAGCACTTAAAACACTTAAAAACAACTACTTTTTATTTATACTATATTTTCTTTATATATTATAGCCTTTAAACTTTATTTATTATTATTATATATAACCTTAACCCTTACTATAGATATAACTAGGTATTAATAATCTAGTTAATTAAAGGCTAATTTAATATATAAATCTAAATTAGCCAGCTAATTAGCTATATTAATTAAGCTATAGATATCCCCTTATTATTATCTTTTACTAGGACAGTATTAATAAATAAGACTTCTATTAAAGCTTTAATTATCAGTCCTTTTATTAATAAAAGATAATATAAGTAAGTTTACTATAGTAGTTTAGAATTTCCACTGTTCTTTTTATCTTAAATAATAACCTTATTACTTACTAAGGATAAGCTGGGAGTAATTATACTTAATTTAAATAGTAAGAATAGGGTTTAATATTTTTAAAGTAGGCTAGATTAGCTACTTTAAATAATAATTCTAAGTTATTAATTATAATACTTATACTAATCTGTTTTTAAGAATTATATAAAGAGAGCTACTATTACAACTAAGGCATTAGCCACCTCCCTGTGACTGCTAACACAGCCTAGCGCTTAACTACAAGTAGTTACAACAGGCAAAACCCCTGATAGATACCTTAGGCATTTATATAGATATTCTACTAATTAGAAAGGATTACTATAGAGTATTAAGCTCTTAGTAAGCCTAAAGCTCTTAGATCACCTAGGAGCTTTAGGCCTTTAGTAATTTAAAGTAAGCTATAAAGAGTAAGCTAGTATATAAGACTATAGTCTCTACCTAGATAGATTAGTTAGCTTTTACTCTTTAGTAATTAATCTATTCAAGCTATATTAGCTTATACTCTAGATTTTACACCCCTTAGTTGATTAATACTCCACTTATTTTTACCCTTTCTACCTTAGGAAAGAATCTCCTATATATTAAGAATATTAACCTTAAGATCTTAATATTATAATATATTAATTACTCTCTTTTAAAGGATAAGACAAGTATAATTAACAATATTCTATAGTTAATATATCTAGTAAAAACACCCCGTCCACTAGCAGCTATAACTCCAGCAAGTCTGATAAAAAAAAGGAAAAAGCTCTTGCTTAATACAGCCTTAACTAAGAAATAAAAGATACTAATAATAGTAAAGACAACACTAAGTACAACAATATAAAAAGAGACCTAGTGTAAATAAAAAAACTTATTAATAAATTACATACTAGTACAACCTAAGTCCCTAAACTTATTAGTAAAGTCAATATATTATATACTATTACTAATATTATTATAACCCCTATTATAAGACGTAAAAAACTTAAGCTTAACCTATTATAGACCTTTAATAACACCCTTAGACTCTTAAAAAGCTACCTAGCCTAAATAAAAGCTTATTACTACTTTTACACTAATAGCTTTTAAAATAAAGCTAAAAAAGTAGTATATACCGCCTTATTTCTTAAAGGAAAAGTACTAGCCTAGTTTAAACTCTATCTTATAGAATTTTTTAAGAAAGGACTTACTTATATATTACGCCTAGAAACTTAAAATATATTTATATTTTATATAGGATATAAACATGCCTTAAGGTTATTATTCTAAAAACCTAATAAAAAACACTAGTAAGAATAAGACTTATACTAACTTAAATAAAAAGGATTAATAGTCTAATATATAATAGATTTCTAATAACTCTACTTACTTTTTAACTATATAGATAAAATAAAGAAGTTTTTATTTTACTAAGGACTTAAGAGTAAAGTAAAAAATAAAGTCTTTAAACTTAATACCCTAAAAGATTTCTTATTATATATAAAAATAGTAACTTATATTAATAATTAACTATATAAATAAAAAATAGAAAAATAATAGTAAGAACTAAAATAATAAGCTAATATTAAAAGGCTTTAATAGTATAACTAGCCTAAATAATCTACTAACTAATACTAGAATTATTAAACAATAGTATATAAGATATATTTAGGACTTATAGACCTAAATATAGTATAGTAAAAACTAAAATAAGACTTAAAAGACGTTAAGTATTATAACTACTAGAAGAAGGGATATTATACTAATACTTATAAATAGCTAAAGAAGATAGGTTAAAAACTAGTACCTAAAAAGTAGTTAGCTAACCTAATATAGTATAAACTAGTTTAAACCTTAAGTATAGTTATATAAAACAACCTAGCCTATAATATTATAGACCTTAATAATACTTATACTATAATACTAATAGAAGAACTATCTCTAGATTAATATATAGCCTTAAGTAGACTAGTAATTAAAGAAGCTATACTATACCCTAGAGTAATAATAAAAGTAAACTACTTATTATTATTAACTAGAAATAGTATAACTCTAACTATATAGAAATAAAAGCTAATTATATACTATAGACTAGACAGACTATATAAAACAGACAGAGTTAAAGCCTGTTAAAAATACTAAAGTAAGAAAGTTTACTATATTAAAAACTAAAGAGAAACAGTAATATATACTTACTATATAAAACACCTACTCTCTTATATATTATAACCCCTAAAGTATATAAAAGAATAAGATAATAGATTAAACTATTAGCCTTAGAAATTATATAATAACTACTTTAAAAATAAAAAAAAATATTAATTTATAAACCTAAATAATCCTAGGTATAATATATATATTAAGAATAATACCTAATATATAAAATAAGAACCTATTAATATATAGCAACCAGGAAAACTCTTATAACTAGATATTCTAATACTTGTATCTAAACAACTAGACTACCCTAAACAATACCTTATAATAATATATTATAATAACTAAAAAGCCTAGAAAATATAGTTAGATAACTCTTTTACTAGGACTTATATCTATAAAGGAAGTAATAAATAACTTGTCTTTTATATACTTAAGTAATAAGGAGAAGAATTTAATAACTTACTAGAAATTAAGGAGGAATTAATAAAGGAATTATATAATATACCCCTATTTATAGTTTAAAAATACCTAGGAATTAGACTTAACCTAATCCTAAGAGGGAAATATATATTATTCCCTATAGATAGAGTCTTATATTATAACTTATTAAAAAACAACTAATAACTAAACTATTAAGATAACCCTTAAATAAGCCCCTAATATAAACACTATAAAAACATCGCCTAGATATAATATATTATACTATATAAAGCATATATTATAGATAAACTAAAGTATAATTTCTTCTCTATCTAATACAGGATATAATAAATTAATAATCCTTATTTATAAAAAGAAATAAAGTATTAGAAAGTAAAGGACTAATATAATAGATAGGCTACTTTTAGGCTAAACCCCTAGTTTTTAATATACTATAAAAACAAGCTAAATATAATATAATATACCTCTATAATATATTTATACTATTATATAAAAAAAACTATATAATAATACTAAGGAAAAGCATAAGGATATACTCTTATAAGAGAAGACCCTACTAGCTTATAAATAAAAACTATAAAAGAATAAATTAAAGCTATAAAATATATATAAGAATAATTTATTAATATAAGACTTAAACCTTAGCTTAAAAACCCTATATAATATAAGCTATAACCTATAGATAAAAGCTAATACCTATAACTAACCCTAAGATAAAACCAGACAAAAAACAACAAATATCACCTGTAAAAAGTCAATAAGACAACCTAGAGACAAAGACTCTTATAATAACTACTAGCTTAAATTTAAGACTATTTACCTATATATTTATTATTAATAACTAATATAATATAACTATAGTAATTAATAATAGATCCTAAGAAAACTATATATTACTAAAAGTTATTAATTAGCTACAACTACCTTAGAATAAAAAAGAATTTATATATCACTTATATACTATAGAAAAAGAATCAGCTTAGTATAAAAAGAAAGATATTATAATAAAGACTATACCCCTTTTAATATTAGCTTATAGTATATATAATAAAAAAATAACCTTTAATATTATAGAAATTAAACTATACTACCTAATTCTAGGGATACTATAATTATAAAAGAATAACCTGAGAATTAACTAGACAACTAGCTAGATATTTTTCAGACTAATACTTAAAAAATATACCTAACTAATCTTAAAGAAAGAAATTAAAGATGTTTAAAAAGACCTAGCCTCTAGTATAACTTATATAAGATCCTTAAGTAAGCTTATAAAAAAAACCTTTAAAATATTAATAATCACTAAAGTATTTATAATAAAAACCCTAAATAAGATACTAAAAGAATACTAGAAGTATAATAAATTATTTAAAGGAATATTAGACATAGGGTTATTAAAATATAGTTAGTTTAACCACTATATACTAATTAAACTAGGAGAATAACCTAAACTATATAAAATCTATAAACTAAATAAGGAAAAACTTATAGCCCTATAATAATACCTTAATAAAAACCTAAAGAAAGGTTATATATAACTATTAAATTTACTAATAAAATACCTAATCCTATTTATACTAAAGAAAAATAAGGATAAAACTAGGAAATAAAAACTATATATTAACTATTAATAATTTAATAGTATTATTATCCCTAATAAAAAACTACTATCTCTAATATCTAAATTATAAAATTAACTAATAAAAGCTATAATAATAATATACTTTAATCTTAAAGGAGCTTATAACTTAATTTAAATAATAAAAGGAGAAGAATAGAAAATAATAATTAAAACTAAATATAGACACTATAAATACCTAGTTATACCTTTTAAACTATAAAATACCCTAGTTATATTTTAAGTTATAATTAACTATATCTTATAACCCTATATTAATAGATTCTATATTATTTACTTAAATAATATCCTTATTTACTCTAAAAATAAAATAAAATATAAATAATATATCTATACTATATTATAAGCTTTAAAAGACACTAAACTCCTAGTAAAACTAAAAAAGAGTAAGTTTTACATTAAAAAAACTATCTTCTTAAGATTTAAAATCACCCCTAGATTTATTAAGATAAACCCTAAGAAAGTAGTAGTAATATAAGACTAGCCACTACTAGAAATAGTAAAAAAAGTATAAGCTTTCCTTAGATTTACTAATTACTACTACTACTTTATAAAAAGCTATAGTAAATTTGCCCTATTACTTACTAAGCTTATCTATAAGAAAACTAAGTTTAAATAGAATAATTAAGCTAATAAAGCTTTTAAAGCTATTAAGTTATAGATCTTAAATAAACCTATATTTATACTTTTAGACCTAGTAAAACTATATAAAGTTAAAACTAACTCCTTAAACTTTATAATAAGAAGATAACTTAGATAATATAATAAGAAAGAATTATTATACCTAGTCGCCTTTTTTTTAAAAAAGCTTAAAAAAATAAAAATTAACTACTAGATATATAATAAAGAATTAATAGCTATTATTAAAGCCCTTAAAAAATAAAAGATTTACCTCTATAAAATATAACACTAAGTTATTATTTATATAGACTATAAAAATCTCACCTATTTTATAACTAATAAAAAGCTTAATAAATAATAAATTAAATAAACTAAATTTCTCTTAGAATTTAATTTTAAAATTATATATAAAAAAAGACTAAAAAATACTAGGGTAGATACCCTTAGCCAAAGAAAAAACTATATATAAGAATTAAAACTATATACGTAAAATATCTTAATAGTCTTAAAAGATAAAAGCTTAGGCTAGGCCCCCTAAGAGTTAAACACTACCTTTTAAATCCTCTTAGATCTTAATTAGACTAATAAGATTAAGGAAGTCTTTAATAATTAGGACTTTATAGACTTTATATAAAATAGCCTTAGTAAAAACATAAAAAAGAAAAATAAAGTCTATTAATTTTATAAAAGGATTTATATCTTTAATACTTTATAATAAAACTTAGTAAAAGAAATATATAAAATCCTTCCCTATAGATATTAAGAAGTTATTAAAACCTTAAAATAACTATATTATATCTATAACTTCTCTAGAGCTAAGAAAATTATAAAAGAAGTAATTAAAAAATATAATAAATATAATAAAAGTAAAATAAATTAGTATAAAATCTATAAAAAACTATAACCTTTTCTAATCCTTAAAAAGTTATAGAGCTTAGTCTCCCTAGACTTTATTATAAAATTACTACTCTTAAAAAAACCTTTAACTAAAATATCTTTTAATAGTATCCTAGTAATTACTAATAGACTTACTAAGTATAGATATTTTATCCTATATAAAAAAGCTAATAACACTAAAAAATTAGCCTATATATTTATAAAAAATATTATTATAAATTATAAACTACTAGATAAGTTAGTCAGTAATAAAGACAAATTATTTACCTTAAACTTTTAAAAAGTCCTTATAGCTTAACTTAAAACTAAACACTAACTATTAATAGCTTACTATCTATAGTCTAATAAATAAATAAAAAGACTTAATTAAACTATAAAATAATACTTATACTATTATATTAACTATAAATAAGATAATTAAGTATAACTACTACTAATTACTTAATTTACCTATAATAATACTAGATAAAAATCAACTAAGATATCCCTATTCTTTACTAACTATAGTTTTAAACTAAAAGTCTATTAAACCCCCCTTAACTTAAAAAAAAACCTTAAAATAAGATTAAGAGTTAAAGAATTAAAAACTTTATATAAACTTATAAAAAAAAAACTAAAGTTTATCTATAATAGAATAAGTAAATATACTAATTAGAAAAGGTTAAAAGGACTAACCTTTTAAAAAAGAGATAAGGTCTATCTTTTATAAAGAAATATTAAAATAATATAACCAAGTAATAAATTAGACTTTAAAAAATTAAGACTATTTTAAATTAAAAAATAAACCAGTAAGATTATTTATAAGCTAAAACTACCTGTAATAATATAGATATACCTTATTTTTTATATCTTATTATTTAAATTAATACTAAGAAATACTAGATTAAATAAATATATAAAAGTTAATAAGTAACTAAAATATAAAGTTAAAAATATTATAGACTCTTATAATACTAAAGATAGATTAAAGTACCTAGTTAAATAAATAGGATATAATACTAGTAAAAATATATAAGAACCTAGTAAACACCTAAAAAATTTATAGGAGCTTATTTAATAGTTCTACTACTAAAACCCTAATCAATTAACACTAAGTTAAAACCTATTACTTTTTAATTAATTATATTAAAAGCATTTAAACCCTATACTTCCCCCATAATATACTACTTTAAAAATATCTCCTTAATAATATCCTCTTCTAAACCTATAACCCTATAAGTAAATAACTACTTGCCTTATAAATAGACTAGTTTCTTTTACTTATATAAATAGTTTAACTATATAAGTACCTTAGATAGAGATTTTTATACTATTAACACCTCTATATATTAAAGACAGATTGCCTTACCTATCTCCTCTTTTTTATGCTTTAATCTAAACTACTCTAATAAGTTTTAAGCTACTATATCAGCTAGTCAGTAAATATAACCTCTATAAACTATAAAAACACTTATAAATATTTACTACTAATAAGCTATTATATAATTTCCTAGACTTAATATAATAATAATATTTTCCCAAACAACTAGCCACCCTATACTTTAAACCCTTTTTAAAACAATAAAAGCATAGTATATTAGACTTAACCCTGTTCTAATTAATAAATTTAGTAAAAAGATAGTATTCCTAAGTTTTATTAAAAGTAGTTTTTCATTTCTTTACACGACTAAATATCTTATTAATATATAATAATATAAAAAGGAAAAAAAAACTTAGCAACACACTAATAGATAAATATAGATATAGGCCTACTTATAAGTTACTAAGGATATTAATATAAAAGGAAGAGCTTATATTATAACTAAGGTATTAACTACCTTTTTACAACTATTAATATAACCTAACGCTTAGCTATAAGTAATTATAATAAGTAGAACCCCTAATAAATACCTTAGGTATTTATATAGATATTCTACTAATTAGAAAGAATTACTATAGAGTACTAAGCTCTTAATAAGCCTAGAGCTTTTAAATCACCTAGGAGCTCTAGGCCTTTAATAATTTAAAGTAAGCTATAAAGAGTAAGCTAATATATAAGACTATAGTCTCTACCTAGATAGATTAGTTAGCCTTTACTCTTTAGCAATTAATCTATTTAAGCTATATTAGCTTACACTTTAGATTCTACACCCTTTAGTTGATTAATGCTCCACTTGTCTCTACCCTTTCTACCTTAGAAAAGAATCTTCTATGTATTAAGAATACTAACCTTAAGATCTTAGTATTATAACAGTTACTTATTAATAGGGTCTACTTATACTACTTTATAACACACTATTTTAAAATTCTACCCTAAAAATCTGCCTAGACTATAAAAGAGCCTAATAATTAGTGCTTCTCTTTATTCTCTTAATTATTCCTTAAGCTTAAATAGTAAATAATTAATAATATAATCTATTAAGAACTTAATACTTGTGTTATTTTTATATATTTATTTTAAGAGAATAACTAATATATTAGAGTTATACCTATAAAACAACTTATTATTATAATACTAAGATCTTAAGGTTAGTATTTTTAATATATAAGGGGTTTTTTCTTATAATAAAAAGGGTAAAGATAAGTAGAGTATTAATTAATTAAGGGGTGTAAAATTTAAAGTATAAGCTAGGGTAGCTTAAATAGATTAATTATTAAAGAGTAAAGGCTAATTAATCTATCTAGGTAGAAACTATAGTCTTATATACTAGATTGCTCTTTATAACTTACTTAAAGCTATTATAGCTTTAAAAGCTTTAATATATCTAGATAATTATAAGCTTTATAAGCTTCTTCTTTACTAGTGGGATATTTATATAAATACTTAAAGTATCTACTAGGGATTTTACCCTTATTAACTACTAAGCTTAAGTATTAAGCCTTATTAATAGTTATAAAGAGATAGATAATACCTTAATTATAATATAAGCTCTTCTTTTTATATTAATATTTATAATAACTTATAAGTAGGCCTTAGCTTATATTTATATAGTTAATAGGTTATTATAGTTCTTTTCTTTTTTTATTATTATATTTTAATAAAATGTTTAATTATATAGAGAAATAAAAAAATATTATTAAAAAGACTTATAAGTATTATTTATTATTAGACTATTTTAATTATTATAGTTAGAAGGCTAAGATATTATATATATATTATTTTAAAAAGAGAATTTAGTGTTAAGTTATTAATTACTTAAGTAAATATTATGTATATATTTAAGCTAGTTAGGCTTATAATAGTTTATTAATAGCTAGTACTTATTTATTTTATCCTTCCCTTATTTTTTATAAGTGTATTAACTCTTATAGTTTTTATAAACCTAAGAGTTTATAAATAACTTAAGGATAAAAAGATAGAGATATAATAGGCTTTATTATAAGCTTTAGCTAAGGTTAAATAGTTATAGTATTGATAAAAGTTATTTAAAGACTATAGGGATAAGTTATTTTCTTAAGGGCTTACTAGGCTTAATAAGACTATAAATATACTAATATTAAAGGAGTAATATATTATAAGAGAGGTATAATCTTTTAGTGTTATTAGGTTAATTAACTAGGAAATAATAAGTTTAGGTTTTTTAGTTATATTAGTTAATTAAGGTTTTAATAGTAAAACTATTAAATAAGCCTTTATAAGTTCTCTAGGTATTTATTAGGTTCTTATATATTTTTACTAGTATTATATCTTATTTATTTAACTAGGTATTTTAATCCTTTTTTAATATTATAAGAGATTATAATATTTTTAACTTTATACTTTAATTATTTATTGATTTTTATATATTTATCTATTTTAATATTTCTTAGTATTAGTTTAAATAATAAGATATAAAAGATAAAGTGTATTTATATTATTATAAGTAGTTTTAGCTTATATATAACTTTACTAGTTTATTTTTTAATCTAAAATAGTCTTAACTTTTTAAAATCTAATTTATTACTTAGTTATATTGTTTTAATATTTCTTTATAAAAGGTAGATTTTATCTCCCTTTTAAAAGGTTAGTCTCTTTAATCTTTTTTAATTAATATATTTACTTATTTTATTATAAATAAATTTAAGTTCTTTTTTTATAAGTTTATATAGGGTTTTTAGTTTTTTAACTCTTAATCCTATTCTAGGATTTTCTTTTAAGTTAAGAGAGGTTTAATAGACTTTTAATTTAAAGCTATAGCTAGTAAAGAATAAGAATATTTTAATTAACTTTTATCTAATATTATTATAAGTAAATTATATAATTAATAATAGTTATACTTAATTATTTTACTTATAGTTAATATAATAATATAAGTATTATTTTATAGTTTAATTAAGTCTTTTTATTTATTTATTAGACTAAAGATAGTAAGTTATTAATAGTTAGTATTTAGTTTTAAGTTAAGTTATAAATACTTTTTAAAAATTTAAGGTAAATAATTTATCTTTATTATTAACTAGCTTATCTAGTAATTTATAGTTTATAATAATATTTTTTATAAATATATAAGCTAATTCTTTAGTATTATTAGCTTTTTTATATAAGATAAAATAATTATACTTAATAAGTCTATTAATAATTACTAAGATATTATTAAAAAATACTTTAATTAAAGGTTTTTTTAAGAGTAATAATTTTATAGGGAATTACTAGGGACATATAACAAATTACTACAGACGTATAATCTTATAGATATATAATGGTTTTACTGCTTCTTATTAGCCTAAAGTTTTAATATTAATATATATACTACACTTAAAATTCTGCCAAAGTACCCCAAGTTATTTTAGCTGTTTTTCTTTAGTTAAGCTAATATAAATATGTCTTATTGCCTCTTTAAAAAGCTTTAGTTAAACTATAGTAATAATAACCTAATACTTATCCCTATTTGCCTAATTAAAAGCTAGCAATAGTAATACTTTAATATTATAACTTGTTTAAAATAACTGCCTCTTAAATAATAATGTTAAAACCTAATACTTAGCTCCCCTAGTTTATTAGATATTACTAATACCTTAGGAATTAGTGTTAGTCCCTATTATAGTGTTAGTAATAATAACGTTATACTAAACCTTTTTTCTATGTTTTTAAAATACTTTATAACTATCCCCTGCTTATATAATAAAGTGTTTAACAACCCTTTATAAACCACTAGGAGTAATTTAAAGATCTATCTATTAGATTAATTTATTAAATATCCCTAATAAGTAAAATAGAATTATATTTATATTTCTGTTCCAGGCTTTAAGTCTATTAAAATTACCTATCTTTAAAATTAAGCTGTTTTTTAATTACTACCTATTATAACTCTAGTTATATTACCCTAAGCCTAGTTTATCTTTACCTTAAAGCTTATTTAAAAGGTAATTAATATAGATTAATAACTTACCTTTAACCTTATATAGTTATATAAATAAGTTTACTGTTAGTAGGAGAGATAGAGATATTCTTTGTTTTAAGATTTAATCTCTTTCTCTTTAGGGAAAGCCCTACCTTTATATCTAGGCCTGTTAATAGAGTAAGGTAGTTATATATTAGGGTTAGAGTCTAATAAATTAGTTATACCTCTGATCTTAAACCTATTTATACTAGGTAAACTAGCTGTTTTTATAGAAGAGCTTTTTAATATAGTTAATATTTTTAGTAAAATTAATAGATTTATTATTAGTAGATATAATAGCTATACTTAAGATAGCTAGGTAATATAGTATATTTTTTAGTATAATTATTATAAAGTGCTTTAGCCTAATAAGGGGGAAAGACTTTAAAATTAAAAGCTTTAAAAGTATAATTATAAGTAAAAAGTTATTACTAAGGCTTTTAAAAAAGGTAGGTAGCTTTTTTAGAAATATATTAACCTAAAGTATTTTTAATATAATTATATACTTAGTATTGATTTATCTGCCTATCCTACTTATAAAAGGCTTACTAACTTTATTAAGGAGTTAATTAAGTTAATAAGTTAATAAATAGGTATTTAAGTATATAATATCTAGGTAATTATTATTAAGTAGTACCTTAAATTAGTTTTAACTAAGAAAGATATTTATAATACTAGGGTAAAAAATAACTAAGAGAAGCTTAATAGTTATAACTTTACTATTGTCTTAATTAAGTTGTTTAATAATAAAAAGATTCTCTATATTATAAAATAAGCTAATAATAATTTAGACTATCTATTAGGACTTATATAAACCTATCCTTTTTATATATAGCTATAAAAGTAGTTTTTTAAGGTGATAAGTTTTAATAATACTTATAATATTAATTACTATAAGCTTTCCTTGTTTTAAGTGACTAGTTAGACTTATTTAGAAACTATTTTTAATACTGTGTTTAGTATGATTAATAATAAGAGGCTTAAAAGGTTTTAATTTCTAGCTAATACTATTTAAAAACTAGTTAACTGGTATAAGATTTGACTTTTTAATATAATAATTACTGACTTTAATATATAGATAAAAAAGGCTTTTAGAGTTACTTTCCTAGACGTATAATAATAATTATATATCTATTATATTAATTTAAACGTTTTTCTCTAGTTAAAAAGGAAGTGGAAATAATTTTTTACTTTAGACAGTAGTAATATTAATAATAGTGATAGGAAAGTTTAGGTCTTACTTAATTCTAGCGATAAAGATATGATTTAAGATATTAAAAAGCTAGATAAAACCCCTTTAAGGCTAATTACTTATAATTATAAGGGGGTATTAATATTTTAAAAGTTTATTATATTTACTAAGACTAAGGAGGAGTATAAAAAGGCTTAGGTTAATATTTATAAGGAATTTAATAATTAAAGAGTTATTCTTATATATTTTTATTAGATATATATAAGTATATAGGCCTAGTAGGCTTAGTGTTATATTTAAAGGTATTAAAACTTTGGTATCTAGGTTATATCTAGGATAGAGGTAAGTAATAATAATATTAAAAGCTACCTTTTAAATAGTATAAGTTATTTATATTAACTGATTAAGGCTATTAAAGAAATACTTAGTAATTAAGAGAAGGATTTTATTTATACTTATATATAAAATAAGATACTTTTTTCTTATAAGTATTTAGGACCTAGGTTAGAATATCTAGGTGAATTATAAATAATAGTGTCTAAAAAGTGTTTTTAACTTATTATTATACTGTGTTATAAGGTAAAGATAATAATCTTATTAGCTAAAAACCTTAGGCTATAATTAATTAGTTTTTATAATAATAATTACTTTATTTTTATCTAGCTAAGTATATCTTACTATTATAAGATTTATAAGGTCTTAAAGACTAGGAGTGTCTTTATTAAGTGGGATATTTATCTATAATAGTATATCTATAAGCTAACCTTTAAAGATCTTTATCAGTAGATTTATAACTTAAAGATTATTATATTATTATATGGTAGGCTAAGTAATAGTGTATAGCTTTTATTAGTCTGACTATATATAGGTAATTAGAGCTAGTTATTAACCTAGAATAGTAGCTAGCTAGCTAGTTATTATAACTAACTTTTAGGAAGTTAGAATAAAGTTATACTTATAAGATTAAAGCTTAAAAAAGTTTAGGGCAGCTAATTATTAGAAGGGAGAGAAGTATTATAGTGTTAGAGTAGTTAATAGGCGCTAGCTACCCTAGGTGTTGGGATAATAACTAAGGTGTGTGTAAGTGGTTGGAGGATTTAGCTAAGTGTTTAGAGGCTGAGAAGCTAGTGGGAGTAGATAAGTAGTAATAATAAGGGACTTTAGTATTAGCTGTGGTTATTATAGCTATATAAATAATAGCTAGTAATATATTAAGCATCTCTGGTACTTTATATAATAGCTGTTATACTTTATAGGCTTAATATACTTACTTTTTATAATAGCTGTTATAAAATCTTAATAAGATGCTTAGCTACCTATCTAAGGATTACTAGTGTAAAAAAGGGCTATTATTAGTGAGTTTTACTCACTGTCTTTATAGGGTAAGTAGTTATAGGCACTGAAAATTTAAGCTAATAAGAAGCAGTAAAACTATTATATATCTATAAGATTATACGTCTATAGTAATTTATTATACATCTCTAGTAATTCCTATTTTATAATAAAGTTTAAAAAGACTAAACTTTATAACTTTTTAAAGATTAAAAAGGGTTATAGTTTTTTATAGATCTTATACTAATTTACTTTACTTTTATTATATTCTTTAATTACTTTTTTTATAACTTTTTTAGCCTTAAGAAAGTTATAAGTATAATATAGTTATTTTAAAGTCTTAATAACTCTTTAATATTTATAAGAAAGGATTTTATATATTTTCTTTATTAGGTTTTATTATAAGATATTAAAAATATAGATTTTACTATGAAATTAATAGACTTTATTTTTTTTTTCTATATTTTTACTAAGGCTATTTTATATAAAGTCTATAAAGTCTTAATTATTAAAAACTTCTTTAATCTTATTAGTTTAGTTAGGATTTAAAAGGACTTAAAAAGTAGTATTTAACTCTTAAAAAGCCTAGCCTAGGCTTTTATCTTTTAAGATTGTTAAAATACTTTATATATAAGGTTTTAATTTTTATATATAGTCTTTTCTTTAACTAAAAGTATCTACCCTAATATTTTCTAGTTCTTTTTTATATATAATTTTAAAATTAAATTTTAAGAGGAATTTAATCTATTTAATTTAGTATTTATTTAACTCTTTATTAATTATAAAGTAGGTAAGGTTTTTATAGTCTATATAAATAATAACTTAATATTATACTTTATAAAGATAAACCTTTTATTCTTTAAAAGCTTTAATAATAACTATTAGTTTTTTATTATATATTTAATAATTAATTTCTACTCCTTTAAGTGTTTTTAAAAAGAAAATAACTAGGTATAATAGTCCTTTTTTATTATATTATTTAAGTTATCCTTTTATTATAAAGTCTAAGGAGTTAGTTTTAACTTTATATAGTCTTACTAGGTTTAAAAATATAAGTATAGGTTTACTTAAAATCTTTAACTTAATAGCTTTAAAGGCTTTACTAGTTTAATTAGTCTATTTAAACTTAGTCTTTTTATAGGTAAGTTTAATAAGTAATAGGATAAGCTTGTTATAGCTTTTTATAAAGTAGTAGTAATAATTAATAAATCTAAGGAAAGCTTATACTCTTTTTATTATTTTTAATAGTAGCTAGTTATATATTACTACTACTTTTTTAGGGTTTATTCTAATAAATCTAAGGGTAATTTTAAATCTTAAAAAGATAGCTTTTTTAATATAAAACTTACTCTTCTCTAGTTCTATTAAGAGTTTAAT